>CAUYRH010039016.1:0-18912 GCA_963574655.1 Perodicticus potto
CCCCCCGCCCCCCCCCCCCCCCCCCCGTCCCGCGCCCCCCACCCCCCCCCCCCCCCCCCCCCCCCCCCCCCCCCCCCCCCCCCCCCCCCCACAATAATGTAATGAAGAATAATAAAATACATGAAAAAAAAAAAAAAAAAAGAAAGCTGGCTACAGACCACCATCTTGGCTCCTCCCCCAATAATCTATTTTTTCATTAATCTTAACACCATTGTTATTATTTTCTCTTACTCTTCATTGTAATGAAAGAGTTGTTCATTGTTCAAAAATTATTTTCAGCTACACTAAAAATATCTGATATAATAACATGAAAATGATGAAATCATCTAAATGATGATGCAAAGGTGAAATAAATTGCTATATCTCAGTTTTTTTTAATAAAAGCTAAGTTAAATTTTATTTTAAGATGTTTGCAGATTAATTGTAAAAAAAACTTAAAATATTTTAAAAATTAAAAAAAACATTCATTGTACGAGAAATGTTATGACTGTTTTACCTAGGAATTGAGGGGTAATCTGCATAGATTCTAAATGAGAGAGTTAATGTGTTCCATGTTAAACTTTCTGGCAAAATTAATGAAAGTACACTTTCTCAACTTACCTTCTAATTATGGCTGATCTCTGCTATCTGTGGATCTGCAGGGTATGAAGAAAGATGCAGGCAAGGTGTCAGAAAAGGAGAAGACACAGATCCTGGGTAACTGACATATTCTCTGAAAATATTTGTGTTTCATATGTAATTCTTCATATTTATTTTATATGGAACATATTACTATTATGTTTGGCATTTGAAAGACAAATGCTGTTGATCACATCACCAACTAGATTGGTTTATGAAATTTTCAATGCTAATTTTTGGGCCCTACTCCCTAGTTCATCCCATGGCACAACATCATCACTTACGACAGCAAAAGTATTTTTTGTTGTGTTATGAGCATGTGCCAAGCCAAAATTCTCATTTTATAACAAATTACCAAAATCACTGTGTTGGTTCAAACACAGTGAATGTGTATTTTTCTTTATTCATAGATTTGTAATCACTTACATTTAGCTCATTACATTTTTGTCAATTGTACATATAGGAACAGGTCTCATTTAAGTTGTTGAAGAAACTTTATCATTCTAATTATATCAATCAAAAAGCTATACAGAATGGGAGAGGTCAAATGGAGTAGGACTTTTGCTTATGTGGTAGCACGAAACATCCGTCAGGTTCCCAGTCTCACTTATGTGTGTCAAGGATGTTCAGTTATACAGATCGCTCAGTCAAATCACATCTACTTGGTCTCTGTTCATTAAGTTCTTTCAACTCTGAACCATTAGTAGTACAAATCAATTTAAAGTTGTTGAGCTATACAGCCTCTAGTCTGGCCTAATCATTTTGTTTCTATTAAAATTTTCTAACTTTACCCTTCATGGATTTCACCACTATTAGTGTGTTAATGCTCCTTCTAAAGAGAGGCAAAGTGAGAGTCTAGCCTTAATGTTCTATCCATTACTCCTCTCCAATTTTGTCGATTACCTACGCAAATCATAAATGAACTTTCATCTTCATTTTTGAGTGGATCTTCTGTAAGAGAAGGGATATAGGAGTTAAAACCACATACTGGAAGGTACACTACAGAAACCAACAGAGACAACCTTGATTTTTCTAATTTAAAAAATAATTTAGAGCTTTTTCCCCTTCTGGGGCTGCTGGCTAATGGCCACTACATACGGTGCAGCGCTTACCCTACTGTAGTAGGCTTTCCTATGACAACAGCTGCTCACAAAACTAGGCTGTCCCAAACACCTGGTAACAGAATTGTTTAGCTTTATACCAACAAGGTTGTGAAAGCATCAACATCTGCATGTGGTGTGTGCCCAGGCAGACATCAAGGGGTTTGTGCTGTGAGACCTCAAGTTCTTGTGAGGTTTTCTAAAACAAAATAACCTGTTAACAGCACCTACGGGGGTTCCATGTGTGCTAAGTGTGTTCATGACAGGATCAAGCCTGCTCTCATTACAGAGGAGCAGAAAATCTGTGAAAGTGTTGAAGGCACAGGCACAGAGTCAGAAAGCCAAATTAGAAAATGAAGATTTTTTGAGTAATAAAAATTAAAAGGCCTAAAAACTTTAATAAAAAAATAATTTAGAGAACTTATTATGCATTAGGTTCTGTGCTGATCTCCTGAGAAAGATGAAAAAGTAATGCCAGCAGTTAAAACAACATAGTTAAATGTCACCATTGAAATTTAGTATTCTAGGGGATCACGAAGAAGGTAGCATCATAGGAGTTCAGGTGAGGAGTCATAGAGAGAATGACTATGTTAAGAAACTATGTACAAATTGCACATCTATTTAGGTGGTCAATTTACTCTTTCTCCCAGTGATAATGCATCATTCTATATTGCTGGACTTGTCGTATTTCCTTTTGGTTTTATACCAGAGCTGCTATCTGAAAATCAATTTAATAATTCTCTTGACCCTTGGAACAAAACTATTATTTCTTTGCAAATCTCATTTACCCAGCATCACACTTCTTTCCTTCATAAAAAAAAGTCTGTAATTGTGGAAGCTTTCCTAGCAAAATTGCTCTTCTCCAGCCCATCCAAATGTAGTTGTTCTTCAGGATAACTCCCTACCCCTTCAAGAAACGCACACGCTCTTCATTCCCATTTCCTTTTAATTGCCTCTTTTCTTTTTATCTGAGGCTCTATCCCCTGCAGCAACTTAAGGGACCTGCCAATCTCTCATTAAGCAACCTTCCAACCCAATTTTATACTTGATAATTTTTGCAACAAAAAATCATAATCCATAATAAACCTCGGTAGGAGTGATTGCTGTTTATAAATACTTTAGGGTTTGTCCTGACAAACTTTCATGTTGTTGATAGGCTGGTTGGATGAATGTTTGATCCACAACCATTTTATATGAGCATGCATTTCAATTTTCAAAGAACAGTAGTGCCATATGTAGAAAAAATTCACACAAAGACAAGCTAATTAGTAATAAATAAGCCAGAGGAAACAGGCCTGGACTTAGTGGTGGCAGCCAACCTAAAAAAATGCAAACATCATTCTAGCGTAAAATCCCAGAACATTCCTTTCTTTTTTTGAGGACCTCAGGATCAAACGGAACCAAGGCTGCTAAGGTAAATAGACATCCACGTAGCCATGGCATATGTTGTTTGTGGAGAACAGGCCTAAATAACCACCTTGGCATGAGACTCGAGCTCTTTAAACTAAAACCAATTGTGTTCAACTAAAGACGCCTTAATGAGACAGAGCCACAAAAGGGAAGGTACATTAACACAATACTTGTTTGAATCAGCTAGGGATCTTTATTTTCATAGGAAGGGTTCTATCTTTTGTCATTTTCCACTAGAACTAAATGACTTTTTGAAAACTTTTTCAAAAAATTACAACAAAACCACTTGTATATGTGAATATGCCAAAACGTGTCTTTTTTGTTAGTTTAAGTCATCTTGTCATTGGGTTATAAGAAATAAAATGAGGGGCTTCCTTTCACTAGTAGAAAGTCTATAGTCCAATTGTCAAGGCTGTGTTAGCATTTAATTCAGTAAAAATATTTGGGTGAATTTTGTTCTTTCTTTTTTAACACAAAGAAAGATTCAAAATCAATTTTGTTCACTGGAAGACAACAATATAGTTTAAGGCAAATCACACTAAGTACCTTTATCCCAGTTACTACTCAGGAAAGTTTGTTCCACTGTGGCCTCATTTGAACAAACGGCCTATTCATAGGAATTGACCTTATTTACCACGTTTTAGAAATAAAGAGAACATAAGAATCTGGGAGGCAATGGGAATCATTATAAACATTTTTCTCATTTTCTCTGCCTCTGCCTTTCTCATCATCAGTATATTTCACCAAGACTTTCTGTAATACAGTACTATTTTGGTGCTTTTGTATTCATTTAAAATCATTGCACACATGGAAAAGTAGTTTTTAACCACAAAGTCCAACTGAAACTAATTTAGAACTAGAATATCTTGCGCCTGTAGTCCCAGCTACTTGGGAGGCTGAGGCAAGGGAATCGCCTAAGCCCAGGAGCTGGAGGTTGCTGTGAGCTGTGTGATGCCACGGCGCTCTACCAAGGGCAATAAAGTAAGACTCTGTCTCTAAAAAAAAAAAAGAACTAGAAGAGTTCTTTGGAAGAAGGTGTAAGCAAATGAAGTTTTTGAGGTTTTTTTTTTTTTTTTTTTTGCATTTTTTGGCTGGGGCTGGGTCTGAACCCACCACCTCTGGCATATGGGGCTGGCACCCCACTCCTTTGAGCCATAAGCCACAAATCAAGGTTTTCATTGAATTAACATTAAGGTATATAATGGCAAAGTTTTCTTTTTTATTCCTAATGAATGTTAGGAATGTTCATTGAATGATGAATGTTATTCCTAATAACTAAGGTTGGAGGCTGTTCACTTTGACCCTACAGCATGGTCAGTTTATTTAAATTGAAACAAACAGACATTAGGCTGATATTCTCTGCCCCCCCCACCATGATGGAAAGAGGAAGTGATGTCACACATTAAGAAAAATCTGCTTTTGAATGAGACTAAAATAGCTCTTCTGATTTTCTTTTTTAATTTTTTTATTGTTGGGGATTCATTGAGGGTACGAGAAACCAGATTACACTGATTGCATCTATTAGGTAAATGCCCTCTTGATTTGCTTTTAAAACAGTTTTAGTCCTTGGGCTAAAGTCTTTGTGCTGAGACAGCAGAATTAATAATTTCATCTTGTGTTTTGTATGTACTTCCATTACATTGCACTAAATAGATTCTGTTGTGTAAATTGTTATATCAATCCTTTACAACTTTCACATCAAATAGGCCATCATATGTTTAGGAACTGGAATTGACCAATTCCAACTAGTTATTGATGTAGAAAAATTTGATGCTATATACATATCTGTATATTCAGTTAGAATAATGCCTTGTGATAGGTAGGGGTTTAATAAATGAGATGATATGGCTGTGAATTAAATAAAATCATGTTAGGTTTGGGTACAGATGTTTTACAAAAAGAAAGCTAAAATACAACCCCAAGATGCACATCCCTTGAAAAACCTGTGAAGTCTTACTCTGCTTAGTTTTTCTGAATTCATCATAGAAAACACCCTAACTTAAATAATATGATGCTATTATTTCTTGTCTATCTTAGCAATGAAATGCATCAAAAAAGGTTTATAATTTGTAACTCATACTATTCGAGATGTAGGTCAGATAACACAGTTTTACCCTACTTAGAGCATTTAGTTTACCCTACTTAGAGCATTTTTTGAAAGAGTCCTAAGATTTACTGTGTAAAAGTATAACAACAAAAATATAAGATAAAATCCAAATCAGTTAGCTTAATTAGTTATTTTTCCCACTCCCTTAAACGAAGATGTCTACCAGAAATAGTAACATTTTCCTAAGAAACCAGAGACTTCAAAATGAAACCATATGCTGTACTTGAAGCTATTCCTTAAACTCCGGAAATACCAATTATCTTTGTTGTTGTTTTTTCCTTTTAACTCCTAAAAACTTCGACATGGTTTTGAATTCCACTTTGGCAACTATATGTAATTCTCCATCAATGTCACTTATTTCTCTGCCTTTTAAAGTTATGTTTGATGTTTCTTCAAAGAATTTTTTTTCTGAAAGAAAGAAAAAAATGTAATCTTTTTCATAGTTTAGTTTTGTATCCTTTTTCACATACACAAGCTGACCTCGAGCAGACTTGGAAATATCTCTTTCTTAAATGAGTTTTGTGACTGCTGAAGAGTGGTCATGCGTTTTTAACTTTTTAAAACTTGACAAGTTTTTATGGACTACAACGTGCTATTTTGTGAATATCAATTGACCGCAAGTTATTTGTAGGCCAGCTCCAATAGAATGAAAATAATTAGAAATACATATACCACATTGCTGCTTCTCATGGGAAGATGTCTTAAAATTCTCTTTTTAACAAAAATATCCTGGTTAATACTTCGAAAGTTATCCAGTTTGTGACTTTCAATGGTTTTCAAAAATTTCTGAGCCATAGTTATTCTTTCATTCAGAAAATCCTGGCCAAATATGGGGCGGAGAATATAGTTGAAGAGAATCTCTACGCAGACTGCTTAGCCTGTGGGCTGCTATTACTGGACAGGAAGGGATTTTATTAGTGTGTTTTTTCTTTCTCATTCTCCTTCATGTTTTCACATAAGCCAACAGGTGCAAGCAGCATATTTTAGAATTGCTTCTGCAAGCTACTCTTCTGTCTTTAGTACTGATTTCAGTATTTACTTTTTAGATATTTCAAAGTTTTGTTTGTACATTTGAAATGTTTAACAATTTGGAAACAACCAAAGCTAATGGAAATCACTAATGTTCTATAGATGGTGTTCTATAGTTTGCTATTTACTCTTTACAAGTAGTAGTTGATTTAAGGGTCACTGAATTTGTGTGGCATTAGTTTGTTTTTATTTCTTCTTGCCAAAGCTGAGTTAATACATATAGTCACGGGCATCCAGTTAGAGTTATTCTAGTATGGTGGACGTGGTGGCTCACACCTGTAATCCTACCACCCTGGGAGGGTGAGGTGGGTGGATTACTTGAGTTCAGGAGTTTGAGACCAGCCTGAGCAAGAGTGAGACCCCATCTCTACTAAAAATAAAAAAATAAAAAAATAAGAAACAGCTGGGTATAGTGGCAGGGGCCTATAGCCCCAGCTACTTGGGAAGGCAAGGCAAGAGGATGGCTTGAGCCTAAGAGTTTGAGGTTGCTGTGAGCTATTATGACACCAGAGTGCTCTACCTAGGGTGACAGAGTGAGACTCTGTCTCACATGCGCGCACACACACTATTTAATCCAATACTGTGATTTTTGACTATGTTATTTAAATGTCTTCTTGTGATCTCTTCTGTCTCTGAATTCCTTACTACCATGGGGCAATCTAGTAAATCTCATAAATGTAGGTTTGATGCTTAACCTTTATAAGTATGTTTAAAATTTGTATCCTATAGACTTTAATTTTTTAATATATGAGCATAATTATTTTGATCTTAACCTCTTTCATATATCATTCATCATAGATCTGATCAGGAATCATAGAACCTTAGAAATACAAGGAGGAGACGAACATAATTATGTTTATAACTCATTCTTAAAAGAAAAAAGTTTGTAAGGTGTTGTTATATGCATATAGCACATAGAAGGCAATCTGGATTTGTGATAATAAAAACACACACTAGTTGGTGGTATGGAGGGAAACCCATGCTATATCCATGAGCTCTTGTTCGTCTTTCTTAAAATAAATAATAACAATATTTTCTAACCCACTTTCTTTAGTTTTTTTTTTTGAGGGTCTGATGATCTAATATGTATAAGATCACTTTATAAAACGTTGAAGTGTCTCATAACAAAATTTCTGCAATATTTTATTCCCAGGTAACATATGCATTTTTGAAAATTCCAATTGCTGGTGGTGTACATTTTTTAAAAATACATTTTTGTGTTAAAAGAAAACAAAGTGACATTTAACACTGAGCAGAACTGGGAAAAATGAACAGTTTATAATTCTAAAGAAACTTAGAGTGTCTGTTAAATTTACTTTGAAAATTAATGAGAGTATTGGAGTTTATAATTATCCTTCATTAGAAACTCAACTGGATAGACTAGAGAAAGGGCCAACTGCTATCTATAAGCCTGTTTTTCACATTTCTGTTTCACAAAAAAGATTTGAATCCCCAGCTCTTAAGGGGAAAATAAAAAAAGTCTTCCAAGCTGCCAGCCTCTCAGAGCTATATAAAGTAAAATGGAGGTGGGAGAACAAAACCTTTCAGGATGGAGCAGAGGCCATGTAAACAGATGTGGGTGAATTGAATAGGAAAGGTTGAATAGTTGCTTTGTTCCTTGCTTTCTGTTTGTACCACAGAGGGTCCGCTCTATACAAGTCTTTCTGACAGATGACGCACCACATAACTCTTCCTGCTGTAGAAACATGCAGAGTCTGATATTTGCTAAACACGGTCACCCTTCGCTCATGGCTTTCTTTATTTCAGTGAGTGTTTATTTTAATGAGTGTTTCACGTAGGACCAAACATTTATGCTAATTTTGAAAGGGAATTTATGAAGACCATAACTGAAAAGCCAATGAAATTTTGCATTTTCGTCTGCTGAAAGATAATCATCAGTCTCAGACTACATTGTGGAAGGAAAAACACTGTATAGGAGTTTCTCAAAGTTACATTCATTATTAATAGGCATTAAATGGTATTTTAGCTAAAGCGAGGGTAAATGTTTCTGAAGAGAAATACTATTATGAATATAGACAACATATTCAACTGAGCTATTATGTAACCTTCAGTCTTTTTCTTAAAGATTCAGGTAAAAAAGGACACAGTATGGTTGAATTACTCTACATATGTCCATTGATTTATTTTGTGAGGAACTGTTATTGTTGCTTCTTGTAAAAGGTCACAGACACCAGAATTTGGAAATCTTCCCAGGTTCCTTTAAATAACCCCAGGGGCCTGGCATTTTGTGATCCAAGATCTCTTGTTGACTAGGTAGGTGGGTGGGAGGGTGGTTGAAGGGAGGGAAATGTCTGCTTCATTTTTTATTGTACTCTTATTTTGAGTCAAATAAAATCAACAGCGGCCCCTAAGGCCAGTAGTAGCCTGCAGCAGTAAAGCATAAAATGTTCGTTCATAAATGTATATGGTCATATTCAACTCTTCCCCTGTAGTAGATTTTTATTTCACATGGAACAAAATAAATGAGTCTCCTGAAAGCTGGTGGATTTACAGCTTGAATTTACTATTCTTCTAGCATGGTGTTAACTTCACTAATAAAAGTGTTGTGTCTGCTTTGCAGAAAATTCTCCAATGAAACAAATCATACATATCCAGACAAAAGAGGGGCACATAACTTCCAAAAAAAAAGAAGAAGAAGAAGAAGAAGAAAGAAAGAAAAAGAAAGAAGGAAAAGAAAAGAAATAGCAAAAACCAAGAAACTTGAGAAGGTATTCTTTTTCCTGAAAGGCATATTGACCAATAATAAATATTAAAAGGCATAATCTTAGATGCTACAGTTAAAATGTGGTAATCACAGAGAAATCTCCTACTAAGTCCTATATCCTCTTGTATTTTCCAAATACTGTTCTTTCATGAGTTACTTAATTTGTGTAAATGTATAGAATTTTCCTTTAGAAGAAAGGAAGAAAAAAAGATATAGTCTTTGAGCACAACAAAATATTGTTAGATAGAAAAGTATCTATCTAACTATATAGTCTTTCATATCTAGAAGTTATTTAGTAGTATCATTGGGAAATTATAGTTATAAATCACTTATTGATTATTTCAATATAGCCAGAAGAATTGTAATGCTACCAACACAAAGACAAGATAAATGTTTGTTGTAGTAATTATCCCAGCTACCCTGACTTGATTGTTATACATTCTATACATGAATCAAAATACTGTGTATACCCCCAAAGTATGTACAACTATGAGTTATCAATTAAAAAATAAACTTTTTTTTTTAAAGAAAAAGCATATGGTCTTGAAATTTATCAGTTTTCTAGTTACATCTTTAAATATAGTATTTGTGTAATTCTTGACAAGCTTTTTGGAAATACTTAGAAGCAAGTAAAAAAGGTAGCTTTTTTGAATTTCTTCTTCTGCCCTAAATTCTGACTTTGTCGTTAATAAACTCATCTGCTTCAGGCACAGAACCAAACAAACAAACAAAACACCAAAAAGGGAGAGAAGGAAAGAAGGGAAAGTGATGCTTAAGGGAAAACAGTTTCCTCTTTTCTCTGCCTCTCTGGACAGCCCTCCTTTTAGTCTCACTGCCTGGGCTGGAGGCCCTTCTCTATACATGACCATGTCTCATGCATTCATGGGTGGCTGTGACACCACAGCCCCTTTTGTTCAGAACCAGATAATTGCTCTCCCCTTCTCTCAGCTGCCATATGGTGCAGTGGAGACCAACTTACAAAGACAGACTTGGAGAGCGAAAGACTGAAAGAGGAAAGGAAGAAAGAAAATGGAGAAACAGCAGATGAAACTGATTTATGTTGAGTGTTAATGGAGCAAGTGAGCAAGGCGGGGCTCGGAAGTGAGAGGATAGAGGAGGGGCAAGGAGGGAGTCTGGGGAGGCGGATGTTCTTGGAATATGAAACCTCACAGTCCAGCAGCCAGGCTGCTTCCTGTGAGAGGCAGGCTCTGGTTTTTCTCCATATATGGTGCTTAAAACTGAACACATACACGACAGTTATTTTCCATTTATTAGGCATATTAAAATTATTCCAGTTATTTCTAATGCTCCAAGCTTACATTATTTTATTTTACCATAGCAACAATAATTAGCAAAACCAAATAGATTGTGGTTTTATGCATATTTTCACATGCTGGTGGTGCAATAATTTTTAGTATTTTGTACAGCTACTCTCTTCATAATGAAGTTGTAATGTGAGTGGCTTTTCTCCCCTTAGTCATTCGATGTACTCTCCAATAGTTCTATTAACATGATATTCTGTTTTGAAAATTTGGGAGCATGCTTTTCAGGAGCCGGACAAATCTTGTGATGGCATAATTTATAGTATTTTTTTTTGATAAATCAAATGAATACTAATATATGCACAGATTTTTAGGTTTTAAAATTAAAGTGGACAGAAAGCATGATGCAAATAGACTTGGGCACTTAAAAAAAGCTACGTTAATTATGACAAAAAATTAATTTCTCCCTCCATTTATTTTCCATATAGTATCATGTACTGACATATTGATCATGTTTCATGAGTCCTAAAAGGCAGAAGTATAGTACTTTCCCATAAGAATAGCTTGATAATTTTGAACATTTCTTCAGTGAAACAGTAACAATAGCTGCCTGATATTTTATATTTAATCCTGACCTGGTAACCTATAATGAAACAATGTTGTATAAAACAATTCATTATGATTTTACAGAGTCCAAGGCAGAGTTAAGTGGACTAACTTAAGTTAAATTACTTGTTATGAATTTTTTTCAGATATAATTCATTATTTAACATATTATAAAGTATACATCCTGGCCTGCTAGAAATTCTGTTTTTCACTTGTCATCTGGCAGTTCACACCCTACTAATTTTATTCCTGCTCATTGACAGTTACTTCTCAATACATAGTCGATTTTTCTGAAGTTTCCATTTTAAATGCAATATGCCAGGAGTCAAACTTTGGATTTCTTTTCATCTCTATCTATACTCATTCCTTCAAGGATCTTATCTAATCTCAGGGCTTCCATTCCTTCCATAGGGTAACAATTCTCCTGGTCTCATCTCTTGCACTCTGGTTGTCTATTTCTAGCTGTCATCTCAGTGTATGCTGGTGTTTGATGGGCATCTCAAACTCGATATATCCAAAACTAAATTCCTAATCTGCACCCACTCACTCTCTCATTTAGTGACAACTGTACCCTATTTGTCTCTGAGGCCACATTTCTTGAAATTAAGAGATTTTCTGTCTCACCATGTTTCCAATGCATCAGCAATCCCTGTTGATTTTACCTTCAGAATATACTTAGAATCTAACTACTCCTAACCACCACTCTAATTTGGGGCCAACTTACTATTGATTCTACCTTGAATTATTTTGATAATCTATTTATTGGCCTTCCTGGTCCTATTTTTACCCTTATACTGTATTCGCAATAGAGTAGGCAGAGTAACCCTTGTAATACTTTTCATGCCTTTTCTTGTCCTCTGTGCATTAAAAACCTGAGAATAATCTGACTACTTATGACGTCTCTAACCTGACTGAGTCACACTGGCTTATTTCACATTCTGCAAATGCAGTAAACACTCCTGCCTTGGGACTGTGATACCAGCAATCTGGCTGTCTGGAATGATCTTTCCCAACTTGTACTCACTTTCTGCAGAATTTTTCTTACATGCTACCTAGGTGAGACTCTCCCTGACCCTCCACCCAACACACATTCTTCTTCCTTAGCATATTTTTCCATATCCCATTTCACTTTCAAACTCTCAAGTTTAAGAAAAATATGAAAAGAAATAATTCTTTCTGTGAGAGGAGCAGCACAGGGCACTGGGAGGCATTGAAAATATATATGTCTCCTTGTGAAGTCTAGATTATAGTTGCCATGTCAAGTTACTATCAGAAATAGATACCCTGGGAAGAAGTAAGTGGTTTTTTTTTTTATTTTCTAGCCTAAATATGTATGATTTATCAAAACACTTTTCTATTTACTATTCTTCTCTTTTTTCATCTGTTTCCCAAAATTGAAGAATTGGTATATGTTGGGTGCTGTGATCAACTCCTCCACGGTACTCCCTAAATTGAACTGACTTTAAAATAAAAAGGAAACCACAAACAAATGAGAAGAAATTAAAATTAATATTCCATAAAGAGGAAAGTAACTGATAATTAGGAAAATGAAAGTAGCAACCCAAATTTACTTATTACTATTCAAAAAGGCAAGTTAAAACTTCCATTACAATGGCTAAAACTTCCATTACAATGTTGAAGAGCAATGGAGGTAATGGGCAGCCTTGCCTGGTTCCTGATCTAAGTGGGAATGGTTTCAACTTAACTCCATTCAATACAATATTGGCTGTGGGTTTGCTGTAGATATCCTCTATCAGTTTAAGAAACGTCCCTTCAATACCAATTTTCTTTAGTGTTCTGATCATGAAGGTATGCTGAATATTATCAAAAACTTTTTCTGCATGAATTGCGAGAAGTATATGGTCTTTATTTTTTAATTTGTTTATGTGCTGGATTATATTTATAGATTTACGCATATTGAACCAGCCTTGAGACCCTGGGATAAAGCCCACTTGGTCATGGTGTATAATTTGTTTGATGTGTGCTGGATTCTGTTTGTTAGAATCTTATTGAATATTTTTGCATCAATATTTATTAATGATATTAGTCTGTAGTTTTCTTGTTGGTTCTTTTCCTGGTTTAGGGATCAAGGTGATATTCATTTCATAGATGTGTTGGGTAATATTCCGTCTTTTTTTATATTTTGGAAAAGGTTGAGTAATATAGGTACTAGTTCCTCTTTAAAGGTTTGGTAGAATTCTGACGTGAAGCCATCTGGTCCCGGGCTTTTCTTTTTGGGGAGATTATGTATAGTTGATGCTATTTCAGAACTTGATATTGGCCTGTTCAACATTTCCACTTCATTCTGGGTAAGGTTAAGAAGGTGGCGTGCTTCCACGTATTGGTCAATTTCCTTCAGATTTTCATATTTCTGAGAGTAAAGTTTCTTGTAATATTCGTTAAGGATTTTTTGAATTTCTGAGGGGTCTGTGGTTATTTCATCTTTACCATTTATGATTGATGAAATTAGAGATTTTACTCTTTTTTTTCCTGATTAGGTTAGCGAAACATTTATCTATTTTATTGACCTTTTCAAAGAACCAACTTTTTGATTTATTGATCTGTTGTATAATGTTTTGTTTTCATTTTCATTTAATTCTGCCCTGATTTTGGTTATTTCTTTTCTTCTGCTTGGTTTTGGGTTGGAATGTTCTTCCTTTTCCAGTTGCTTGAGGTGTCCCATTAAGTTGTTAACTTCCTCTCTTTCCATTCTCTTGAGGAAGGCTTGCAGTGCTATAAATTTCCCTCTTGGGACTGCCTTTGCAGTATCCCAGAGGTTCTGATAATTCGTATCTTCATTGTCATTTTCTTCCAGAAATTTGGCGATTTCCTTCTTAATCTCTTCTATGACCCATCTATCGTTCAGCATAAGGTTATTTAGCTTCCATGTTTTTGTTTGAGTATGCAGATTCCTGTTATTGTTGAGTTCAACTCTTATTCCATGGTGGTCTGAGAAGATGCAAGGAATAATTTCTATTCTTTTAAATTTGCTGAGGTTAGACTTGTGACCTAAGATGTGATCAATTTTGGAGTATGTTCCATGGGCTGATGAGATTCAATTTTATTAGGATGAAATGTTCTGTAGATGTCTGTTAAATCCAGATGTTGAATGGTTAAGCTTAAGTCTAAGTTTTCTTTGCTTAGCTTCTTATTGGAGGATCTATCCAACACTGCCAAAGGACTGTTAAAAGCTCTGACTATTGTGGTGCTGGAGGAAATCAAGTTGCTCATGTCTGTTAAAGTCTTTCTTACAAATTAAGGCAAATTCTGGTTGGGTGCATAAATGTTAATAATTGAAATCTCATCATGTTGAGTGTTACCCTTAACAAATACAAAGTGACCATCCTTATATTTCCTTACTTTTGTTGGTTTAAAGCCTATTGTGTCTGTAAATAAAATTGCAACATCTGTTTTTTTCTGATTTCCATTTGCCTGAAATACAGATGACCATCCCTTCACCTTGAGTCTATATTTATCTTTTAAGGTAAGATGAGATTCTTGTATGCTGCAGATCTCTGGCCAGTCACCCAACCTGTGCCTCTTTAGAGGACAATTTAAGACATTCAGATGAATTGTAAATATTGGTAAACCTGATAGAATTTTGGTTATTGAGGTTTTTGAAAGTCCAGTGAACATTTTAAATCCTTTCGCCACTGTGGAAATTGGAATTTGATCAAAAGTTGCTGAGTGAGTTTACTTTTGTGGTGAAGGATTGCACTGGTCATTATGGAGGATAGATCTGAGAATATCCTTGAGTGCTGGTTTAGTTATGTCAAATTTCTTCAACATGTGAATGTCATTAAAGTATTTAATTTCTCCATCAGAAATGAAAGTCAGTTTCACTGGATACAGGATCCTGGGTTGAAAGTTATTTTGTTTTAGGAGATCAAAAGTCAATAACCACCCTCTTCTAGCTTGAAAGGTTTCAGCAGAGAGATCTGCAGTCATTCTAATATTCTTCCCCTTGCAGGTTATGGTTTTTTTACATCTGGTTGCTTGCAGAATTTTCTCCTTCATATTAATTTTGGTAAAGTTAATTATAATGTGTCTAGGAGCTATTTCATTCAGGTTGAGTCATGCTAGGGTTCTGAAACTGTCTGCTGTCTGAATTTTAGAATCTCCTGGCATGTCTGGGAATTTTTCCTTCATTATCTCATCTGTGCCTTTTGAAGGTCATCTGTGCCTTTCGAAGCAACCTCGTCACCTTCAGGGATTCCTATTAGGAGAATATTAGTTCTCTTCAAATTATCCCGGAGCTCTCTGAGAGAATGAGCCATTTTGCTCTCCACTTGTTTTACTCTTTGAGTGTTTGAGAGCATTCAAAATCTCTGTCTTCAGTGTCAGAAATCCTTTCTTCTGCCTGCTCCATTCTGTTACTGATGGATTCTACTGTATTTCTACTGTATTTCTCAGATCTTTGAGGGCTGCAAGTTCTTGTCTCAATGTTTCAAAATCTTCAGTGATTTTGTCTTTGAATTCATTGAATTCTTGAGACAACTTTTGAAATGCTCCTTGAATTTCTAATTCCAACTTTAACTCCATTCTAATAATCTTATTTGCAATCCAAATTCTGAATTTGATTGATGACATCTCAGCCATTTGTTTATGAATGAGATCTGCTGTTGTGTCTGGCATGTCATTCCTTGGGGAAGTTGATCTACTCTGTTGCCCGAGTTTTTCCACTGATTTGGCCCCATGATCGTTTTACACCATTTGGCTAGATGAGCAGATAAGGGTTGGTGGTTCCTGGAGTAGTGATTAACCAGTTTGGGTTGGTGGTTCCTGTTGTAGTAATTAACCAGCTCTTTTCCCAAGATCTGGGACTGTTGTCTGTACCTTTCCCCCTAGATCTTTGCAAAGGACCCATACAGTGCTACAGCCTGAGACACTGAGGACCTGCTTGGTATGGTGGGCTATGTGGCTCTGTCTTGTTTTCAGCTGGTCTCTTTCCAACCCTAGTGAATCAGTTACTCTGGGTTGAAGTCTCAGCTGTGACGAAATAGCAATAATTAAGCCACCCTGCCCACCCAGGGTCAACAACTGGAAAAGGAAAATCAAACTTTCCCACAACCTCACACCCAGGGTACCACGTTAGATAGTCCTCGGGTGATTGGCCCAGTTCAAGAGGTCCAAATCAATTGTCTTAATCAGCACTGGTCTCAGATGGGAGAGTTCAAAATGTCTCCAGCAACTGGATAGCAGGGGTCTGCTGTTAGTTCCGGTATGACTCACTCCATTGCTCTGTGAGGTCAGAAGGACCCATCCAGCAAATGAATTAGTCTGGGAAGGTTGATGCCTCCTTCCCCACCTTGTGCCTCTGTCACCCAGTCACTGGTCGTTCTGCAGGGCTGTGACCCATTCCCTGCAATGAGCAGCTGCTCCAGGGATTTGTTCCTGCCTGAGTCACAGGGAGATCTATGTCTCCTCAGCCAGGCCTCTACTCTCTACCACTATCCAGCTGGGGTAAGCTGAGGCCTGACAACTTTGAGTGCTTAATGGAAGCTGGGGCAGTTCACTCAGTTCCAGCCCCGCCCCTGATTGATGTTACTGACACTTATATTTTGGCAGAATTTGTTTCTGTGTTGGCTATATTCCCCTTCAGACCAGGTGCTGTTTGAGTTCACAGAAACTGCAACACAGCCTTGGTGTGTGCCGCTGCTTGGAGCTGATGTGTCTGTCTCCGTTGCTGTCTGTGTTGGGGCAGGCGCAGTTAGAGCTCCACTCAGCTCTCGGTTTCTACATCTCCCTGCCTGCTTTTGTCTCAGCTATGATCCCCTGAGGGCTGGGTGCTATGTAGGCTCACTAAAGCAATCCTTCTGGCTCAGCCCCGCCTTGGGAGTATGCCATCTCTGCGCCGCATATTCTACTCTCTGGCCCCACCGCACTCTACCCAGACAGGTACCACCTCAGGCATACCCTTTACTCACAGGGCCTGCATTTCTGTCTCAGATCTGTTACGCCAGTGGCTGCCACCAGAGAAGATGCCTGGCTTCCTCTGGTTTCCCGGAGAGGCAGGGAGTGTCTTTCCTAAATATCCCCAGGGCTGTCAGCCCTATTGTTACCATCGCTGCTGCTGCTGTGTGCCAGGGGCACTGCCTTGCCCTCTCCCTCTCCCATATGGTTCCCCCAGTTCACCATCTTCTCCTTACTCCTGTGCCGCAGAATCAACACATACCTACAACAGCCTATTCCTTGTCCACAGCTCTCAAGAAAATGCCCAGGAAGCTGGACTCCATGGGGGACAGGCTTCCAGATCTCAGGGTGAGAGTGGAGGGGAGTGCTGGGAGTTCAGAATTGCAGGTTTAGAATATATACAGTTTTATGCCTGGCGGGAGAGTGCCATGGCACACTGGTGGGTCCTCTCTGGTGAAGGAGTTCTGATTTTTAGATGGTCTCTCCCATGTGATAAAATAGGAGTGGATCTGAACTCTGCTTGCTTGTTCATATGTGGAAAGTATACTGCAAACTGTTCTCTTGGGGGAAGGGATTCCTGTCTGCTTGGTGATGGGGTAGCAGCTCGCCTCTGCAGGGTTGATGTGCGTTCTTCCACCTTCTCTCTTGGCTCAGCTCCAAACCATCGGCTTACTTGGTCAACTTCTGTCCTTTAACTCTCCTTCTGAATGGGAACCTCTGTGGAAAGCTGGCTGTAGTCAGCCATTTTGCCTCTGCCCCCTGATGACAGTACAGTATTAATTTTAAAAATCCATATTTTAAAAATTAGAGTTTTTATTCATAAATCTCAGTATTTTCTAAGAAAACAAATTTATTCTTTCAATTATATTTTTAAGGTAAATTTTGTTTTAAATAATTCTTTTTCTTTTATGTGTGTTAATCATAATATTGCTTTACAGATAAGTTAGGGAATGTTATTCACATTTGCTTTTTAAGAATTACACTTGGAAAGAAATCTTTGAAATTATTCTCTGTAGCATATTATCTCCATACATCTACTGATAATTTAGGGGGGGAAAGGGTTTACTGACTAAATAGCTGGGCTATGTGAATTTCAGGTTAGTGTTAATAGCTATTGTGACTGATGATAATAGAGCTAATATTTAAGATGTTTGTCATCAGATGTTTTAATTCCAAAATTATCTGAATGCAACATTGTCATGGTGTGGAGAACCTTAGAGAAATTCTTAACTGAAAAAGAAGTTATTCTAATTTGTGTTGGAATTTCATTATATCCATTAATTTTATACTTATACGCTTGTATTTCAGGGAAAGGTGGCTCAGACAGCATGTATGTCTGCTTGCAAGCATTTAGCCACATCCTTGATGCAACTTTTGTTGGAAACTGAAGTAAGGCAGCTTACCTTGGGAGCATTACAACAGTTCAACTTGGATGTCAGAGAATGTGAACGTAAGACAGTGAACTATTCCTTTGCTTATTTGTCTTACCTGCATATGCACTTCTATGGACAAAAAAAAGTTTTAGTTCGGTAGGACCCTTGTTCTGTTGGCGTTAGAGAATGCCTAAATGGTAGAGATAACTTGTAAGACCTCTAGAAATAGAGTCTATTATCAAGCTAATTCAAGCACTCAAAAGTGCTTACACCCATGTTTAGAACAGAGACAATCCCTGGGCACAAGGAAGTTTACAATCCAAAGAGGGGTACAAGGCAGGCATGCATTTTATAGACTTTAAACCAAAACTTATTGATACAAAGACTTCAAAAAATGCAATTCCTAATGACTGTCTGCATCTTATCTGTAAACTTTTCTTAGTCTAAAGAACTAATGATTTATGAATTAATAAATGAGAAATGCTTTCTATTGTGAGAAACAGAAAACTTTGGACAAGTGTCCAACCTAAGCATATAGGTTTTATTTTTTTCAGAGGAAACAGTTGCTACACTGATTTAAGTTACTCAATGAAATCATTATGGACCCAGGCTCTTTCTTTTTTTTTTCTTTTTAAATACATGTATTTTATTATTCTTCATTACATTATTTCCCCCCCCCCACCCATCCGTGATAAGACAGAATTGATTTACAGAAAAGAATACAGAAAACACCAAAGCTCCTGGTAGTGGGAGAGATTTCAAGTAGGGA
>CAUYRH010039017.1:0-20962 GCA_963574655.1 Perodicticus potto
TTTTTTTTTTTTTTTTTTTTGAGACAGAGCCTCAAGCTGTCACCCTGGATCGAGTGCTGTAGCATCACAGCTCACAGCAACCTCAAATTCCTGGGCTTAAGCAAGTCTCCTGCCTCTGCCTCCCAAGTAGCTGGGACTACAGGCACCCACCACAACGCCCGGCCATTTTTTGGTTGCAGCCGTCATTGTTGTTTGGTGGGCCCGGGCTGGATTCGAACCCACCAGCTCAGGTGTACATGGCTGGCACCTTAGCCTGTTGAGCCACAGGCGCCGAGCCCATCAAAGCGTACTTTTTGCAGGAATATTTCTCACAGATGGACTGGCAGCAGCCTGGCTAATTTATCTTCTTCCCTGTTGGCAAGAGGTTTAGACTCTGGCCTTCCAGCTGCATGCAGGCACTATCAGGCTGGCTATCATAATCAAGAAAAAGAAAATGATTGAAAGTTACCAGTCGAGAAAAATTGTGCGAGACATTTTAATTTATCAAACATTAGAAAAGTCATTTTATTAAATTGTTGAGATACCAGAGTTTTAACCTAATCTTTTTAGTAAAAGCACATCCCTATCCCACTAGCTGCAGAGTGGGGCTCTGGGAAGAGGTTTTGCATCTGGGAGCAGATTGTTCAACCCTCATGTATTTCCTGTGTGGCACTCATTTGGGGGTCCCTGAGTGGATCCAGAAAGTAGCCCGGTCTTCAGACAACATTGCTATAGAAGCCATTTGATAAAGAAAATGGAGGATGTATTTCCCAGCACCTTATCTTCATGTCTATTGAAAACAAGGCATAGATAAATATTCTGGCTGAGATCAGAGGTTCTTTAAAACTCTGCTCAATTTGAGGCAAGTTCACGACTCATCTGTTAACTGAAATGGAGTGGATGAGTTTTTCGGTTTTTCGCTGACATTCAACAATCCCACTCTTTTCCTCTTCCTGGCATGCGATGATTTTGAACCTCTACAGCCAGGTCTGGGGATGGCTGATGTCATTCGGCACATGGGCGAAGCCCACTCTGCATACATTATAGAAAGCAGCTCAGTTCCGTGTTAGTATTTAAATGCGACTTGTCTCCCTGCCAAGGGAAGTGCAGGGCCTCTAATAAGGCCCATGTGTGAGGAAAGCTTGTTTGGAAACTTGGAATTTGCTGGTCTCTGTGGGGGAATGTCCTATGAGGATTCTGTGCCTGTCACTATGGCATCACCTTGCTGCAATTCTAGAGCATTTGAGGGTTTAATATTCTTTGAGGGATGTCTTTTTTGCACGTATCTAATACTGTGACATTCTGGAAATACAGGAACATCCCAGTTTGTTAAGCATCAGTCTTAGAACCTCTCTGAGCCTCAGTTTCTTCACTTCAATCCCTTGGGAATTTTAGCTACCTGGGCTTTTTGGTTTGCTAGCTATCACAGGCTCCAACTGCTTTGCTAATCTAATCTTTGCTTTTTAATTTTTCGGTTCTTTCTTGTACACTGACCGCCTCATCCATCTTCTGCTCCTGATAAAATGTGCTTGTCCCTTCTCTCACTACTTTCCCCCAGAGTTTCCGCCTGTTTGTGGAGAAAGTCATCATGCCTGGCTGGTGGTTCCATTAGCGACTCCTGTTACCTATTCTACGAGCCCCACTGCTCTTGGGAATACACAATTTCAGGTTGCAAACAACCGTGCTCAGCCTAAAAGTTTTCAGGGGGGAAACCAAACAGAATGTAAAATCCCCCTGGCTTAGCGTCACGAATTGGCTTGAGAGCGGGGCACAAAGCTAACCCCGCATAGCACAGAGAGCCTGAAGTCAGTTCCAGACAACAAAATGAAGGAGGCATTTTGCAGAAAACAAGCACTGGAAGAAAGCAAACCTCTGAGATTGCAATGTTTCACTACTTGCCTGAGGAGGAAGGAGTCGGCACCACACATGCTATTCCTATTTGTTCTAGGTAGATTTGTGATTAAATTTCCTGTTCCTAAACATGCTAGTGTTCAGGGTGAGGCATTTCAGATTGATCTTGTTTTCTTTAAGAATTCTAGATTGAGAAATTTGTTTTCAGTATCAATTGTTAAATTTTATTGCGAGCTCAACCAAGAGCAGACCCCATACCAAGGACATGATACTTTTTGGAAGTAACGGCGAAAGAAGAGGAAGAAGTAAAAATAATCCTCTCCTTCTAGTTTGGCTGCTGGCCAGACCACTCACCCACCGGGCATGGGGCATTTCCAGGGAAGGTGATGGATTCCATTTCGAGCATGTTGAGACTGAGGTCTCAGTGGGAAAAGGGGATGGAGGGATCTGGAAGATGGTTATGGTTCTCAGGAGTCTGAAACTTGAGGAGGAGGCAGCGGACACAGACTGAGCTGACAGGCTACAAACATAAAGTGGTTGCCAGTTGGGATTCGAGTAGATCATCTAATGATCTAACAGATCTGATAAGAAATAAAACAGAAAATCTAAGGCAGAACCCTGAGATGAGGCTGGGTTTCTACATGGCATTGTTATTCAGGGATTATTAGAAAGAGAGGTAGAGAGGAAGAAAAGATATCTAGTCTCCTTTTATTTTTTTTTCAAATCAATATGTAGGTACAGACAATTCAGTTACATCGTTTGCAGGTTGTGGTTGTGCCCCTCCCCCAGGAGGTGCGCCGTACACACTAACATTGTGCCCTTTCGGTGAGACCACACCAATCTCCCTCTGTCCTCTCTCCTTCTCCTTCCATTCTCCCCCCTTACCCCCACACTTGAGTTTGAGTTTTTCTCTTGCGTGGGTGTGTATTTGTTCATTTACTGGTTTCATATTAGTATTGACTACACTGGATACTCGCTTTTGAGCTATCCAGTCTTATTCAATGTATAAATGGAATGTCCCAGGAGGTCAGTAGGTGACAGTAATAAAGACACATCAAACATGATTTTAGCTGGATGGCCTGAGCTTCAGAAGAGCAGCTCTTAAAGGAGAGTGTCTCAATGACAATATGAGAGAGACAGTCAGCCAAGAGAGAAATGACAGCCCAAACCTCTCCCTCCTTCTGCACAATTCCAACTTTTCTGTTTTTTGGGTTTTTTTGTAGAGACAGAGTCTCACTCTATCGCCCTCGGTAGAGTGCCGTGGCATCACACAGCTCACAGCAACCTCCAACTCCTGGGCTTAGGCAGTTCTCCTGCCTCAGCCTCCCAAGTAGCTGGGACTACAGGCACCTGCCACAATGCCCAGCTATTTTTCTGTTTTTGCAGTTTGGCAGAGGCCGGGTTTGAACCCGCCACCTTCAGTATATGGGGCTGGAGTCCTACTCGATGAGCAAATTCCAACTTTTGTATAGACTGGCTGGTCTTTATCAAGAAAAGAAGAATAGTAGAACAGAGGACAGAAACATTTCATTTATCATTTACTTATTTGAAATTTAGTTATAGAACTAGAAATTTTGTTATAGAACAAAAAAAATCACTTGATCACAACGTGTTTTTGGATAGCATTAACTGAAAACTATCTGGCTTGTGGATAAGAATAAGTATTTTTGAATTTCCAGTCATTTGTTCTGAATTTTATAAAAGCATGAATGGGCTGCATTTTTAATGAAGACAGTGGGAAAGTCTTTGACACATTTGATTTTCCTTAGAACCTTTCTTCCTAGGTTAGCAGATGACGGGGTCATTGCCCACATGGTGTGGATTCAGTGTGGTTTGAGGGAAGAATTTTAAAACCCATGCTCAGCAGGCCATACTTCACAATGGATTTAAATCTTGAAATAAAGGCCAAGCCTACAGTTGTCCCATTAACGCCCACGGCCTCTACTCTGTATGTATCTCATCAACCATGAGCCCTGTGCAATCAAGTATAAGCATTGACTTTTGTGTCTGGATATTTGACTTGAGGGGAAAATTTTATTAGGGCCGCTGGTTTTAGAAAAGTCAATAAAGCAGGTACTTCCAAAGGGAGAGTGGATTGTGAACTTGGAATTGTGAAGCTAAGGCCATTCTGGGAACTGACACGTCCCCAGGGGAACAGGACAAAATTGCTCAGGAAGAGGGAATTCTCCCACGGCAATTTTGCATGAATTACACAACACCTTAAGGGTTCCTGGGGCACCCGAGAAAAAAAGAATTATTCAAGCCTCCTTGATTGTTTCAGCCAAACAGCCTAAACCAGTACAAAGGAAAGGCTGCAGTGCTGTGCTGTTGGGCCCGGAATGCCTGGCAGACCATGTCCTCCTCTCTCCCCCCAGGAGACTCTCTAAAGGGAACTGGGGGTGGGGACAGTTGTTGTACATTAGTTGTAAAGTGGTTCCAAGAATTAGAGTTGGCATAAAGGCAGAGGGCGGTAAAGGAGACAAGAATAGATGAGGAGCTGCCCAGTCCCAGGGAGGGGTGAGGAAGAGAGGGGGGTTTGAAGGGCAGGATGTCCCAAAGGGTTCATTCAGTTGCCAGGAGCTCTGACAGTGAGAAAGGGGGGTGCATAACCAAGGTAGAAAAGCACTGAGCTACTAAGAGCAAAGCTGAAAGGAGCTTTGCTGCTGAAGGTGTGAGACCAACGCTGTAGTGAATAAACTTTAAATGTCTCTGGGTGAACTGCTGACTTCGTCACTGCCTTTGGATAAATTCGTCTCAGCATTTCAACTCTGTTGCTTTCTGTTCCAGCCTCTTTCACGACGAACACCTGAAGTTTCACTAGATTTATCTGTCCCACAGTGTGCTCAGAGGTGATCTGTTCTTTGGAACTGTCCATAACCATTTTAGATTTCTAAGAACTGTGTCATTTAGATTACAGTTTGTGTGTTTCCCAAATGATTGTCATTCTCTGTAAAAGGGACTAAAAATAAAGCTAATGAAAATAACCAAATCAGGCAACTTCTGTTGGGAGAACAAGTACTCCTCAGACCAAAGTGGGGAAAAAGGAATCTTCATAGAATTCATTAAGATCCATAGAATGAAAAAAATTTAAGTGTACAATTTTCAAGCACATTTTCCCAACAATATAATATGATAAGAAAATATAACATTTTAATTGAACATTTGACTTTTCAAAAACCAGAAATGGGGGGGGGAGGGAGGATGTTTGACAGAGGGAAGGTAAATGGTGGGAACCACACCTATGGAGCATATTGCAAGGGTACAAGTCAAACCTATCAAGTATAGAAAATAAATGTCTTAACACAATAATCAAGTAAATGAGGTGAAAGCTGTATTAATTACTCTGCTGTAAGCACTCCAAATTGTATATAAAAAAATCAACACATTGTATCCCACGTATGCATAAATGAATTCATGATCTATGTGTATGCTTAATAAAAGGAATAAAAACAAATTCAAATAATAAGATGACACCTGTAGGCTTCTAGCTACCTGCTCTGTTGGTATACCCCTCTTCTTGTCTCTCCACACATGCTCATCCTGTAGAGCTCCCTAATTTCCCCTCTACAAAGCTGCTCTTGGTGATCCCCGCTAGATCTGTCACTCTCTGGCATTTATTTTCTTGTGTAGTCAAGTCATTTAATGTTTTTTATCTATGTCTTCATATATCAGGAAAGCTCTTTGTGGAAAAAGAACCCTTTGAAATGATGGCTAGTTACTATTTACGCCTGAATTCTCCTCTCCATTTAACTTTGCAAACTGGCGGTGGAGAGGTCTATTCCACTGGCATTTGTTGATTTAATAATAAAAAAAGCAGCAGCTTAAATGCTATCGCAATTTCAGGAACAAAGGAGGTATAAATCAACGTTTATTCTCTGCCAAGATGTATATGTTTCTATCTATATGATTCATTTTATTGCCTGCAGTTGAAAAGCCTTCATTTTTTTCCCCCCATAAATAAAAGGGACTTTAGAAAATCTTATGAACATGCAGTGCAACATACCTGTCTCTTCTGCTCTGAATATTGAGAAGGTTTCACGGAATTCCCATTGCTCCAGGAGCATAACTCTGCCCTGGTTTGGGGTTTTTTTGGCATAGAAACAGTGACTTTGGAGCTGCCTGGAGGTAGTAGAAGCTCTCTTACTTTGCAAATTTCACTTGCTCATCTTTTCATATGATGTTGTATAGAATCCTTCTTTCTCAAGCATAAAGTTAAAAGATTGCAGCAAGAAAAAACATATTGGAGGCTTGGCATGGTGGGTCACTTCTGTAATCCTACCACTCTGGGAGGCTAAGGTGGGTGGATGGCTTGTAGTCCTGCTCTCTGCTAAAAATGGAAAAACTAGCTGGCCATGTGTTGGGTGCCAGTAGCCCCAGCTACTTGGAAGGCTAGAATTCTCTGTCTCAAGCGAGAGAATATCTTGAGCCCAGGAGCTTGAGGTTGTGAGCTACGATGACATGGCACTCTAGCCTGGGGTCACAGAGTGAGACTCTGTCTCAAACAAAACAAAACAAATCACTATAACTGCCAAATATTGACTAAAATGCCAAGAATAACAAATATGCTTCTGGAATTGCTCTCTTTTTTAAACCCCCCATCCTCCGATTGGGTCAGCCTCTCTGCCACTATTAGGCAGATGCCACTGTTCCAATTAAAAAGGTAAGAATTATATAAATCAATTTTAGTGAACATTACAAATCTTTCAAAAGATTTAGGATTTCACAAAGATAATACAAGTGATGGTGGAGAAAATGTGATTTCAATCAGTATCTCTCACCACACAGAAAAATTAATTCCATTTGAATTAAATGCCTAAATTTTAAGTTAAGAAAGTTAATACAAGGGTATTCTTTTATAATTTGGAGGTGGTTAATGTCTCCATGAGGCAGAGAATCCATAATCCATGAAAAGAAAGACTTAAATCTTAATTACACTGAAAGAAAATATCACTATGCAATTAAGGGTACAAAAAAATATAAATCCAGTATGGTTGGCTAGTAGAGAGGATGCATTATTAAGGGGTAGCTTTATATGATTCCAGCACTTTTATCTGGTGTTTAAGGAGAGAAGCTATTTCCTCCCATTTGCAGGGTCTAGGGAAAAAGATCCCACGAGACTGACTTATGGAATATAAGAGGTGTCTGCAAGAAGAGGAACCTATTTAGTTCCCTGTTGGTATGCCTGTTGGGTCATTAAGTTTGCTAGCCTTCCCCTGTGTTATCTTGGCGGTATGGTAGGTAAAGAAGCCAGGTGGCCAAGAGACATGGAAGGTGGTTCCTAAAAATTGCTGGTATGTAAAGAACTAGAGATTCAGATGTTAGAGAGGATGTGGATGTAGGGATCCTCACACAGTAGGAAGCTCCATAGTTGACCAATTAAAATCTCCAGAGTGAGAGTCATTTGAGTTTGGAACACTATTTGCAGCAGATTTCTGAATACCATTGGATGATGAGTGAGTACCTTAAACTTCCTAGAAAGTAAAAAGTGTTTACAGAAAACAGCTTAACTGAGTTTTTGAAACAAGTTTCTTTAGTTTCAACTAGGTCTTTCTATGAGATGATAGTGAAAGGGAATGCATGGAGGATTTTTGTTATTATTTAAATTAAAAAAATTTTTCGTTTTTATGGGTACATAATAGCCATCAATATTTACCTGGTACATGTGACATGTTGACACAGGCATGCAGTGTATAACAATCAAATCTGGGTAATTTGGGGTATCCATCACTTCCAGCATTTATCATTTTCTTTGTATTAGGAGAATTCCAATTCCACACTTTTAATTATTTTAAAGGATACCATAATTATTGCTTACTATCATATATTTTTCATTCTAATTATATTTTTGCATACATTAACCACTCTCCTCATCTCTGCTACCCTTTCCAGCCTCCAGTAACCCTTATGCTACTCTTAGTATTTAGGAGATCAATTGTTTTAATACTTTGCTCCCACATATAAGTGACAAAATGGAAGATTTGTCTTCACACTCTTATCTCAGACCATAGCCCTAAGCCCAGAGTGTCCATCAGAAACATGAGCAATGCACAGAGACAGGAGATAGGGAAGGTCATGTTGTCTATACAGGAAATAATGGTGCACCCGAACTGAAAGTATTTTCAAATGATAAAACAGCTACCCTGGAAAAAAAGACATTTGAACCTTGGCTGACCCATCCTAACAGAAATCTGTGAGAGTGGTGGTGAGTGGAATGGGAGAAGACAGGGACCATTGGAAGGTTGACATAGTCTGGTCATCAAGTTTCCCAAGACAGACAAAACCAATGTAGCTCTAGCCATGTGACATGCTGGCTAAGCATTTTAAGAATTAGCAAAGAAGAAAGAAGGTAACAGCCTCTTGAAGGCTTGGTTCCAAAACATTTTAGAAAATATTGCTCTCCCAAGGCAAAGTGCAGATTGTTCGTTACTGAATGACTTTCATTGAAGTTCATGGTACATACTGGGGCAGCAAGACCAGTTCCTGAGCTTCCTAGAGCTGAAAGAATGCTCTGGACTTGAAAGACAACTTGGCTATGACAGCAATACCGTGTGTTACTCAGTTACGAACTTGAAAGTTCCCTTAATAAAGAGTAGACTCAATGTCCTGCCACTTAAAAAAAGTATTTGTGAGATAACTCTGGGGATTTAGGAAAACAAAAATGCCCATCTTGTTTTCCTTCTGAGGAATGAGGTTCCTTTCGTATAGGCTGCACATAGGTGACTCTGCTGCTAATGATAGAAAATCTAAGGTGAGCCTGAAAATCTCAGAAGTGACAGGGGCTCAAGTGGAAGGGTTTGGTTTTGTAAAATGATACGGCTCAGTGGTATTGATGGGAAGCTGAAGAAGGGGGGTATGGGAGGCCAAGTAATCACCCTGAGGCTGTCTGTTCCCCTGGAATAGTCTCCTGGACTTGTGGATGTTATCTTACATGACAAAGGACTTGAAAAATTTAGGTAAGGATCTTGACTTGGAGAAGCTATCTTGAGGGACCCCAGGTCATCACAAGAGTCTTTATAAGAGGGAAATAGGAGGGTCTATCTCAAAGGAGATGTGACAATAGAAGCAGAGGTTGGAGGGAGGCGGGACCATGAACTAAGGAATGCGGACAGCCTCTAGATGCTGCAGAAGGTGAGGAAATGGATTCTCACATCCCAAAGGAATGCAGACCTGCTAGGATTTAAAACTTCTGCCTCCAGAACCATAAGTTAATTTGTGTTGTCTTAGACCACTGACTTTGCTGTAAGTTGTTAATGAAATAGTAGGGAACTGAGGATGCCCACGTGTGTTCAGAACTTGTTGAGAGAGGTGGGCCATTCCCATACCAGATGCCTTTACACTGGGCCCCTCAAAGTGAATTCTAATGAACTTCACTGCCACTGCCCTGAGTCCCACAGCAGGGATTATGGCCCATCTAGAGGAGCAAAAGCCGCCCACTCATATGTGCTGTAATTAGATACTTGGGCTCAATCTGGTGCTGATTAAGAAGAGTGAGAAGCCAGAGACCCACACTGGGAACAGCCCACTTTGCTGGACACAACTAAATCCTCAGATTGGAAGGGTCATGCTCAAGGAGGCATCTCACCCTCGGGTCTCCCTTGGCTTATCAACAAATGTCTCAATGTCATGGAAATCCAAGCAGGAATTAGGGCCCTGCAGAGCTGAAGAAGCCAGAATTAGGACTGAAGAGACCGCAGGGGAGGCTCTGTCACGGCGGAGACAGAGGTCCAGCACTGCACAGGTACCTGGAGTTGGGCTGGGGAATTTCAGCTATGCAGAGCATACACTGCTGTGCTGTGGGCAGGGCCTCCTCCCGAGCTAACAACCCTGCCACATAGGGAAGTTGTGAGCTAAGACTGGCTTCAGGATGAGTTATCCCAAAGCCCAGCTCTCATCCTTCCATTGCTAAGTCTCCAAAGTCTGCTCCATGGCCTATAAAATTTAGCTCTAGGTTGAAGATTATTTCTCCTATTCTGCCAAACACAGCTCCCTAGGGGACAGCACAACTGATTTCCTCTTGGGGATCTCACTATCACACCAAAGTGTTATCAAAACTTGGGCCCTGGCCCTGGAGAGTCTCAGAATAGACTTGGGGGCAGGGTGTGCTGTGTGTAGATGAGACTGAGGAGAAAACAGGAGACAAGAGGTCTTTGGGAGTGGACTTTGTGGGGGAAACAGTGGGAAGTAGTTTGAGACTTACTATGTAGTACCGGCTATGCCCGCAAAAGCTTTAGCAGGACACATGTGACTCATGACTGGACTGCTGACTTGGGTTTCCTTTCTTTGGGAGTATCACTAACCTGGTGTTTCTTTGTCACTTTGGGGTTACAGGGATGTTTGCATGGTGCAATATTTACACAGTAAAGTGTGGCTCAAAAAGTTTTTCACATACATGCTTTAAACACATTTGTCATTTCTAAAAATAAAGAAATGTTGGCAAAAATTTTACTTCCTAAACAATTATATTTAAACAACTTAAGTGTTTATCAGATAAAGAAAATGTGGCATCTGTATACAGTGGAATATTATTCAGCCATACAAAGGACATTCTGCCATTGCCACAAGATAGATGACTGTGGAGGACGTCGTGCTAAGTAGAGGAAGCCAAATGCAGACAGGCAAATGCTGCATGATCTCTTGATGGGTGAAACCCAAAATTCAGACTCGCAGAAGCAGGGAGCAGAGGACTGTTGGCCAGGGCCTGGGAGTGGGAGATGGGGAGGTGCTGGTCAAAGGGAACAAATGTTTAGTTACAAGATCCCTCCGTTCTAGGGATCTTGTACAGCATCATGGCTATGGTTAATAATACTGTGTTGTTTTGCTTCCTTACTATTTTCTGAAAGAGTGGATAAGTGACCTCATAGCCCCCCAACAAACACACAGTGATAACCATGTGTGGTGATGGATATGTTAATTAATTTGATTGTAGTAATCACCACCCTGTGTATAAGTACAAAAATCATCGCCTTGTCCACCTTGAATATACACAATTGTTAGTTGTCAATCATACCCCAATAAATCTGAAAAGAATAATGTTTAAATTCCCAAGTTTTCATTGATTGAATTGAATTAGAAAAATATCTATTGGGCACTCAGAAGTAAACAATGTTTTGTTTTTTCCTCAATTTCTTTGAAGTTTATCACAGCAAGGTGTGCAAACACAGCATCCTTCATCTGGGTGTGTGCTTCCATCCCTCCACTGTTCCACTGTGTTTCCATAACCAAGGCCTTTTTAAAACAGAGAAACCAAGGGTTGGGTCAAAGTCACTTGGTGCTCCCTATGGCGTACATGATCAACCTTCTACAAAACAACCTAATGGTCTTGCCAGACATTCTTCGCTTCTTATTCAAATTACAACACTGACATATTTGGGGGAACCTTGGCATAGCTAAATTATGAATGAAGCACTTGTATTAACCAACCATCATTAATATCTCAAGTAGAAAGAATTAGCCACTTGGTATGTAGAGGCCAGTTTCCTCACATCAGAAGAACTTCTAATGTGTTACCACCAAAATGCCTGTGCCTGTGTTTTTATAGTATGTGAAGACAGGCAGGATACTCCTCAGGGAAAAGGAAGAGAGCAAACTCAGAAAAATCCTGAAATAAAAATATGATGAAATAAAATCCAGGAATAATCATAAAAGAGAACAGAAAAAAGGAAAAGAAACCCAAACCTTTTTTCCCTAAAAGCTGACAAAACAAATTCAAAATTCAGGGATAAAATACCAATAAAAAATAAATATGTATAAAGAATATACAGGTCTTCCTATATGGATTCCAACCATAGCTAAGAAGCGATGGTTCCTGACAGAGGCAGGATTTGAGTTTTACAGAATGATAAATCCAATTATGAAACACACTTGTATGCAAAACCAAAACCAGCAGAAACACACAGTGGCTTGCGTCCCACAGAAGGGGTCAACTGAGATGCATAAACTGCGAGAATCTAGGTTGAAAAAAATTACGGCCGGGTCCAAGCAGACAAAATGCTGAGCGTTCCAAGTTGTTCTTGGGCGGAGACCTCAAATCATACAAGAGGCAGCCCAGGTCAAGCAGTTACATCTTAGATTGTAACCACCAAGGAAGAAAGCCTCCAATAATAATGCTGACAAAAATGGAAAGCTTATAAAAGAAAAATGGAACATGATGTGGCTGCAGTAATTTGCTGCTTTTCTTGTTCTCTGCATCCTCTGCATCGGATCCAGCTGCCTGCCAAAGCTCTTGACCCATCTCTAGATGAGAGGATCAGGAAAACCTAGAAGCTTTTTCTGAGCAAAGAAATTTTCAGCCTCCTCTGTGTGGAAGGGACTTGTATAGATGCTCTGGATAGAGGGAAGAGAGAGATTGTCAGATGCAGTCTGTGCCTTTAAGAAGTTTATAAAACCAGACACGTGTGTGTACACACACACACACACAGGCACACACATTTGTACTACAAAGAAAAGCCCATTCAGATCCTGAGAAGAAAAACCACCAGTTAAGGAAATTCTTAGCCTTTTCTTTTTTGAGACATAGCCTCAAGCTGTCACCCTGGATAGAGTGCTGTGGCATCACAGCTCACAGCAACCTCCAATTCCTGGGCAAGCGAGTCTCTTGCCTCCATCTCCCAAGTAGCTGGGACTACAGGCGCCCGCCACAAGGCCCGGCCATTTTTTTTTGGTTGCAGCCATCATTGTTGTTTGACGGGCCCGGGCTGGATTCGAACCCGCCAGCTCAGGTGTACATGGCTGGCGCCTTACCCTGTTGAGCCACAGGCGCCGATCCAAGGAAATTCTTAGCCTTTTCAAGCAAAAGTAATTTTAATTCTTCTAAAGTTCTATAGCACTTCATACCGGTCTTAAATCTTTTGACTTAGAAGAGAAATAACAGCAATGGCCTCCTGTAACAGAGAACGAACATGTGAAGTGTGTATGTGTGTGTGTGCAGAATACAGAAAATGGACTTGAACATAAATATAATCAATTTTAGTTTGACAAAACATTTATGGATGCCGACTATCTGTCCGACACTGCCCTGGGTGCTGGGCACAACATGAATTTTCTGGTGCACCCTGTGATATGTCTTCTAACAAAATTTAACTTGAATAAATCCCAAGTTAGAAACAGGAACATGTACTTCAGTAGATGACAGCATTCATTCCATAAAGAGAAAGTGGTTTCCTTTTTATCAGACATAAGATCTATCTTTACTAGGGAGGCTGCCAGGATGATGTTTCCAGCCAGAGTTCCCCATCAATCAGGAATGATGGTTAATATTAGTTTTCTGTATTTGAAAATGTCTAAGAAGGAGTGTATAAATTTGTCTATCATAACAGGGCTTCACACATAAGCTTTTCTCTTACTGAAAGTCTATTAAGGTTGGGAGTAATAGTAGATCCATAGGACAGTTGCATAATATGGAAGTTTGGTTGACTGAATATTTCAACCATCATTAACATCTAAAGTCTTATCTAAACAGAGAGCGGGTGAGCCCACCTGCAGGTCAATGAGACTATATTAGTTTCCTTAGGATGATATAACAAACTACCAATGAACTCTGGTGACTTAAAACAATAGAAATTTATTCTCTTCTAGTTCAGAAGTCTGAAGTCAAGGTGTTGGCATGACTACTCTCCCTCCAGGGGCTGTAGGGGAGAATCCTTCCTTACCTCTTCCAACTTGGAGTGGCTGCTGGCATTCCTCGGCTTGTGATTGCATCATTCCAACCTTGCCTCTGTCTTCACATAGCCCTCTCTGTGTGTCTCTATTCTGTGTGTGTCTCCTCTTCTGCCTCTTTTAAGACACTTGTCATTGGATTTACAGCCCAACCAGACAATTTGGAATGATCTCATCTTCAAAGAACTTTTTCTTCCCAAATGAGGTGACATTCACAGGTTCCAGAGGTTAGAACTTGTACATATCTTGGGGAGGCTATAATTCAACTCTCTACAGGCACCAAGGAACCTAGTGGGGGAATAACTTATCCTATGGGAAGGAAGAATTCAGGCTTCTGAGTTTAGTCTTGGGATGGTATGGGTCAGAAGTACAGGGTGTGTACTGTTTTAATTTATCTCATTTCCTTTAGTGCTGGATTGTTGAAATTTCTGTAATGACATTTGAAAATGTCATTAAAATGGAAAGACTAAAAGGGCATGCCTCCCCTTAGGATGCCAGTGCTCTAGGGTCTGCTGGCTCACAGCTGAGAAATAGAGGAGGGAACATGTCCAGTATGTTTGTATCCCCAGTTCTAGCTCAGATCCTGACAGTCAGAAGTGGTAGGCAAACAGATTAATAAATAGCCTTCACCTGGAACCTGAGCTCAGCACTATCTTCAGAAAGACAGGAAGAAGAGCCATTTGAGAGACAGTAGAAAGAAGTAAATAGATGAATGGAAAATTTCTGAACCCAGTCATTTCTAAAGTAAGGTTTCATGGAGTCCTCTCTTCACGGAAAGTCAAATTTTTTATCTTCACAGGAATGTTCCAGTGTGATATGCTGTTGTCGTGCTACAGGGATGGGAACTCAGCACTGAAGTCAGGTAACAAAGGAACTAATCATATGCATTTCTAATGGTGCCATCTTCAGAAAGCACAATGTCTTCTATAAGCTTCACTGGTCAATGGGTGCGTCTCACTCCATACCCAGAGCAAACACATATGAGACCTGCCACCTGCAAATACAAGTCACAAGATTACCCTCTCTGGGGTGTATCCAGGAGTTTTTTGTGGCCTGAGAGTCTTGAGGCTAAATTGTGTTCGAGCTCTAGTTTAACCATCCTTGCTGAAAAAGAATAAGACAAAACTACAACATTTAAATCACTGTTGGGCCCCTACCATCTCACTTAAGTCATTTAGCCACTCTTGATCTGAGATTCTTCATCTGTAAAGGGGTTATAAGCTATGATCTTTAAGTCCCAGCTAGCTCTGAAATCCTGATTCCATATTATTTCTAGAAAAGAAAGAACACTGGTCCTGAGGAAAAAAACTTGATGAATGATGGATCAATAACCAGCACAAAAAGAAAGCTGGCATTCATTGATTTCTATGAACCCAGTGAGCAATGAAATTTTGAACTTGTAGGATTGAGACAAGATCAGGTGTTTGCCATTTGTTGACTGTTCCAAAGAATACAAGTAAAGTAGCTGATTCAGAGACACTTCTCATTTACACTGCACCATGCCTGTAGTGGGAGTTTATAAAGTCAGGGCTTGACAACCTCAATACAAAGAACAGGAACAGAGAATGCAGTCAGATGATGCAACACCAATGTCTATTTGTTTGGCAATTTCTAGGCTTGTCTCTTTTTTGCCCAAATTACTTGATCAGAATGTGTCTAGGTGACAAATAAAAGGAGGCTTTCATCAGGAAAGAAAGAAAATTAATGGCCATGGAGAACCTCCCTACAACCTGTGGCTCTTCTCACTTCTGTGTCAGTTCTAGTTTACACAAAGGCCTGTGCTCTGACTCCACAATGTCAGGTGCTCTTAGAAATATGAAAACTGTTATCATGGTTGCTCTGTCCATTTAAAGAGCTCTGACTGAGATGCCAGGGACTTAGAAATTTCCATTGTTTGACGCAGAGTGACAAAACAAAAAGAAGCAAAACCTTGTAACAAAAACTAATGCTTCTGTGCAACCCTCACCTCTTAATCTTCTTTTTCCCTAACTCCTGTACAAAATAGGGTCAACATAGCTGGAAAAAAACAAGTAAGTTGGTCTAATTTACTGAATACTGCTTCCAAATATTTTCTGTTTGATGGTTTTTCATTTTGAAAAAAGGACAAGAAAAGTGTGTCTTGTCATTGTTAACAGAGTTAGCTTGTGTAGCTGGTCCCCAAGTTGGTATATTACAGTTAATTAGCTCAGAATATTCACAGAACCATATTTATGTTGGTTTAATATATGATTAGCAGTCAATGGGCTTGAGTTCTTAACATCACCCACATTTAAAAAACAAATGAATAGACTTAGAAGGATTAGATGAGTTGAACTGTACAATACATAAAAGTTCATTTGGATCGGATATTTCATGCTTTCACAAACAAACTAGCCTGGCTTTCCCATGCCTTCTGTTAGAGGCTGAAATTCTGGATTCTATTGAGCCAGGGTGTTGTAAGAATTACTATGTGTAGAACACTGCTGGCATCTGTCAAGTGTTCAACAGTCATCAAAAGAACAAATAAGATGCTTATACATATTTAATAATGGATACCAAATAACACAGACCAGATGAAAGTGGCATTTTACTGAATAATAGCACAACAGCATCTGGAAGGTTTTCTCCATTTTGGTAGGCTCATTTTAGGGTGGAGAGAGCTTAAACTGAAGAAGTCCAGAGAAAAGTTGATAGAATTTTTATGAAGCAGTGTGCGTTCTATGTATTTTGCATCAACTCTATGACATGCAGCTAATAATTCTACATGATGGGAAATTGGGAAATGTGCTGTTTATCTTTCTTCATTTGGCAATTCCTGGTACTATTCCCAAATGGTGGAGTATGGCATTTCAGACTTTGAATACCCATTATCTTGCATTTCTTTCTAGTCTAGAATACAGTGTTAGATTTGCAAAGGATTAAACCAATTCATAGAAATTCCCCAGTAGTAATCCTGTAGCACTGAGCTCAGACTTATGAGAGAGCTAGATATGTCTTCCTTTTTCAAAGACAAGTGCATTGGACATCTAAAACAGGGCAAAAAAGGGAAGTGCGTATTATTTATTTTTTTAATCAGCAAGTAATAATTGTACAGTGTCCACGAAGTTTGTGCACAATTCATAATGTAAAACTATTTTAAATTGCACATGAACTTTATGGACAACCTATATTTATTTGCAAGGTATAATGTGATGTTTTGATATATTTATATACTATGGAATGATTAAATTAAGCTGATAAATGTATCTATCACCTCATTATTTACCATATTTTGTGATGACATATAAAATCTACCATTTTAGTAATTTTGGAATATGCATTATTAATAGACTTCATTCTGTGAAATGAAATAGGTCATTAGAAACTTATTACTCTTGTCTAGCTGAAACTTTGTACCCTTACATCAACATCTTTCCTTCCTTCACCCCACCCCCAGTCTAGACAAAGCAGAGAAACAAACAATGGTATAGTAATTGCCAGAGACTTCAACACCTCACTGAAAGAGCTGGACAGATCATTATAGCAGAAAAGCAGCAAAGAAGCAAGGGATTTAAGTGGACCTCTAGAACAAGTAGACTAACAGATATTTCTAGGACATTCTACACCAAATCTGCAAAATATAGATTCTACTCATCAGTACATAGGACACATTCCAAGGCTGATTATATCTTAGGCCACAAAACAAGTCTCAGCAAATTCCAAAAAACTAAAATCATACTATGTATCTGCTTAGACCACAGTGGAATAAAACTAGAAACCAATTCCCACAGAAACACTCAAATGTACACAAAGTCTTGGAAATTAAACAACTTACTGCTAAATGATCCTCATGTCAAAGATGAAATTAAGATGAAAGTCAAAAGATTCCTTGAAGTTAATGACAAAAGGGACACAAGCTATCAAAATGTATGATATATAACAAAATAAGTCCTAAGGGGGTTCATAGCCTTCAATGCCTACATCGAAAACACAGAATATCACAAATCAATAACCTAATATCACATCTCAAAGAACTAGAAAGAAACCAAACCTAAACTCATCAAAAGAAAGGAAATAACAAATCTCAGAGCACAACTAAACAAAATGGAAACCAGAAAAATAACACAAAGGATCAATGAAATAAAAAGTTGGTTCTTTAAAAAGATAAACAAAATCAACAGACTTCTAGCCAGATTAACTAGAAAGAGAAGAGAAAGGATTCAAATAAGCTCAACCAGAATGAAGAAAGGCAAGATTAAAATTGAGACCATAGAAATACTGAATACTACATAGAATTCATTTGTCACTACAGTGAAAGTCTGTATGCACATAACTAGAAAATTTAGAGGAAATGGATAAATTCCCGAAAACATACAACCTGGAAACAGACCAATAATGAGCATCAAGATTGAAGCAGTAATAAAAATTCTCCCCCCCCTCAAAAAAAAAATAACAGACTCAGATGAATTCACAGCCAAATTCTCCTAGACCTACAAAGAACTGGTACCTATCCTACAGAAATTATTCCTTAATTTTGAGAAGGAGAGAATCCTCCCCAAATCATTCTATGAAGCCAGAATCACTTAATACCAAAGCCAGAAAAAGATATAACAAAAGATGAAAACTATAGACTAAGATCCCTTATGAACATAGATGCAAAAATCCTCAACAAAATACTAGCAAACAGAGTACATAGTACATGAAAAAGATACTTTACCATGATGAAGTGTATTTTATCCTAGGGAAGAAAGGATGGGTGAACATATGCAAATCAATAAACAACGATTCACCACATAAACAACAGAAATGAAGCAAAGACAGTATGATCATCTCAATAGATGCATAAAAGCATTTGATAAAATGCAATATTTCATGATAAAAACCTTCCACAAACTAGGCACAGAAAGACTATACCTCAAAATTATAAAAGCCATAGATGACAAACCCACACTAAACATTATACTAAATGGGGAAAAGCTGAAAGCATTCCCCCCTAAGAACAGGAACAAGACAAGGCTACCCATTGTCACCATTTTAAAAAATATTTTTTATTAAATCATAGCTGTGTACATTAATGCAATCATGGAGTACAATGTGCTAGTTTCATATGCAATCTGAAATATTTTCATCACTGGTTAACATAGCCTTGAGATACTTTGCTAGGAAGAATATGTTCCAGCTCCATCCATGTAAACATGAAAGAGGTAAAGTCTCTATCTTTGTGCTAGAAGTCCTAGTCAGAGCAGTCAGGCAAGAGAGAAAAATATAGGGCATCCAAATTGGGAATAGAGGAGGCCAAACTCTCTCTGTTCATTGATGATATGATCTTGCACCTACCTAGAAAACTCTAAAGACTCCAGCAAGAGATTTTCAGAATTGATAAATTCAGCAAAGTATTGGGTTACAAAAATCAATGTAAGCGATTTTTAATTTTAATAACATGCAAACTGAGAGTCAAATGAAGTACTCAATACCATTTATAATAGTTACTAAGAGAATATGTAAGAAAATTAACCAAGGAAATTAAAGATCTCTACAATGAGAACTATGAACCACCGATGAAAGAAATCACAGATGACACAAACAAATTGAAAAATATCTTACGTTCATGGGTTGGTAGAATCAACATCATTAAAATGTCCATACTGCCCAAAGTGATGTCATATGTTGCAGATCTGGAAAAAAATAATTCTACACTTCATTTGGAACCAAAAAATAGACCAAATGACCAAAATAATACAGAGCAAATGCCTCTAAACAGCTCCTGAGAATCAGCCAGCCACAAAGGAGACATGTGCTGTACAATCTATCACTACATGGGCTCGCTCACTTCCACACATTCAGTTCTTTCCAGCCTTGTGAATTATCCTCATAAAAGATAGGCCCTTTCAGGGCAGCACCTGTGGCTCAGTGAGTAGGGTGCCAGCCCGATATACCAAGGGTGGCAGGTTAGAACCCGGCTCCAGCCAAACTGCAACAAAAAATAGGTGGGCGTTGTGGCAGGCGCCTGCAAGAGAATCACCTATGCCCAAGAGCTGGAGGTTGCTGTGAGCTGTGATGCCAAGTGCGACAGAATGAGACTCTGTCTCTAAAAAAAAAAAAAAAAAAAAAAAAAAAAATATATATATATATATATATATATATAAAAGCCCTTTTAGGCTCACCTTTGAAACACTTAGATATTTTACAATTGGGCAGTCTCCATATTGCAATAATCTCCCTCCCCAATTGCAATCATTTTTTTTGAAGAAAGTCTGTTCTTATGTGAATCCAGGTTTGGTTTTTATTTGTCAGGTTGCTGACTTAATAAGATAGATTAGAAAGCTTGCTTTCTCAACCCTCAGCTGCAACCTCCACATCTCACTGACACATCAAAGGATTTTCTGAAATGTGGAAGGGAAGAACCTACTCCAAAGAAACAGAAAAACTATAAAAAGAAATGAAAATATGCCAAAAGTTATCTTTCGCTCAGTGTTATAGATGTTTATAAAGTACCTTATAGAGTTGTATGCAACAACGTTTTTGTATAGTATTATGGTGGCAATTAAGTTTCAGTATCATTTTAAAACCCATTGTTTAAAGAAAAAGTAATTGCCTATTTCAAGTGTAGACAAGAGGAGCTCTTTAAAGTCAAAAATTGTTACAGCTTTTCTAATTAGAATTAAAAGCTATAATTCTTTTTTTAAAAAAATCATAGCTGTGTACATTAATGCAATCATGGGGTACAATGTACTGGTTTCATATACAATCTGAAATATTTTCATCAAACTGGTTAACATAGCCTTCATGGCACCCTCTTAGTTATCATGTTAAGACATTTATATTCTGCAGTTAGTAAATTTCACCTGTACCCTTCTAAGATGCACCATAGGTGTGGTCCCACCAATTACCTGCCCTCCACCCATCTTCGTCCCTTCCCTCCCCTCCCTCTCCCCTTTCTCCATATTCTTGGGCTATAATTGGTTTCATAGTAGGGCTGAGTACATTGGATACATTTTCTTCCATTCTTGAGATAATTTGCTAAGAAGAATATGTTCCAGCTCCATTCACGTAAACATGAAAGAGGTAAAGGCTCCATCTTTTTCAAGGCTGCATAATATTCCATGGTATCCATATACCACAATTTATTAATCCATTTGTGGGTCAAGAGGCACTGGGGCTTCTTCCATGACTTAGCAATTATGAATTGGGCTGCAATAAATATTCTAGTACAAATATCTTTGTTATAATGTGATTTTTGGTTTTCTGGATATATACCTAGTAGAGGAATTATAGGATCAAATTGCATGTCTATTTTTAGATCCTGAAGTGTTCTCCAAACATCTTTCCAAAAGGAACATATTGGTTTGCATTCCCATCAGCAGTGAAGAAGTGTACTCTTTTCTCCACATCCATGCCAGCATCTCTGGTTTGGGGATTTTTGTGATGTGGGCTAATCTTAATGTACACATTGTACATGAAAATATGTTCTCAGTATACCTGGGATGGATGTACCTGGGAGTAGAACTGTAAGATAACA
>CAUYRH010039023.1:0-11030 GCA_963574655.1 Perodicticus potto
TGCAACCAAAAAATGGCCAGGCATTGTGGCGGGCGCCTATAGTCCCAGCTACTTGGGAGGCGGAGGCAAGAGACTCGTTTGAGCCCAGGAATTGGAGGTTGCTGTGAGCTGTGATGCCATAGCACTTTATCCAGGGTGACAGCTTGAAGCTCTGTCTCAAAAAAAAAAAAAAAAAAAAAAAAAAAAACGTCTTGCTCTGGAGTGCAGGGGTCCAATCATAGCTTTGAAGCAAGTGATCCTACCCACCTCAGTCAGTATCCTCAGTAGCTAGGTGTATGCTATCACACCTGGCTAAATTTTTTTTTTTTTTGCAGTTTTTGGCTGGGGCTGGGTTTGAACCCACCACCTCCAGCATATGGGGCTGGCACCCTACTTCGTTGAGCCACAGGCACCGCCCGCACCTAATTTTTAAATTTCTTATACTTTATAGAGATGGGGTTTTGCTACTTATTTTGCCCAGGATGGTCTTGAACTCCTGGACTCAAGTGATTCTCCCACTTTGACCTCTCAAAATGCATGAACCACCTAGCCCAGCCCCTAGTACCTTTTTTGTCAATCCCCAGGTATGGTAGCAACCTGTACAATTATCCTCAATAATCCCTGCCTCCTGATATTTGTGCCCTTCTGTAACTCATTCCTCTTGAGTTTAGGCTGCACTTAATGATTCTTTTCTAGTCAACAGAAATGTTGCACAGGGACAGAATGTCAATTCTGAGATTAGGTTACAGAAAGCCTCTTGGACACCTGTTCTCGAATTAGCTTGCTCTGAGGGAAGTCACCTGTTATGCTATGAGCTATCCTGCGGATGGGGTAATGTGACAAGGAACTGAATACCACTGGCCTACAGTAAGTGATGAACTGAGCCTTGTGTCTGATAGCCTTCAAGGAAATGAATCCTGCCAACAATCATATAAGTGAACTTGAGCTGATCTTCACTCGTGCAAACTTTCAGTCTGACAGTTTGAAAAGAACCTCCTCAGAGATGCCGAGCTAAAGGCAATCCTCAAGCCACCGAAATTGAGCTAGTAAATGTTTGTTGTTTTCACTTGCTAAGTTCTGAGTAATCTGTTATACAATAAATAATACAGAGTTTTGTATAATATCTGGAAGTAAGGTGCTGCTGGAACAAAAATCCAAAATGTGAGAATAGCTTAGAAGAGTTTTAGTGAAAATGTAGTGTCCTGAATAAGGTGAACATATAGACTTTTGGACTTAATAAGAAGGTTGCCTATGAGGGCTTAAAGCAAAGTGAGAAAAATTTCATTGCTGAATGAAAGGAGATTCTTGGGATGTAGTGACACAAAGTTTAGCAACAGTATCATATATAAGGCCAGGCATAGTGGCTTATGACTATAATTCTAACACTTTGGAAGGCTGAGAGGGGAGGATCACTTGAGCTTAGGAGCTCAAGACCAGCCTAAGCAAGAGCGAAACCCTGTCTCTAAATACAAAATAAAGCAGGCATGGTAATGGGAGCCTGCAATCCCAGCTACTCAGGAAGCTGAGACAAGAGTCAGAGGTTGCAGTGAGCTATAATGACACCACTGCACTGCATGATAAGAGTAAGACACAGCGTCACTAAAAAGTCATATGTAGTTATGTGAAAATAAGAGTATGGGTCTAATGTATTGATCTGGCTAAGGGGATTTCTTTTTTTTCAATTTTTTTTGGAGACAGAGTCTCACTATGTCGCCCTTAGTAGAGTGCTGTGGTGTCATAGTGAGACCTCATAGCAACCTCAAACTCTTGGGCTTAAGTGATTCTCTTGCTTCAGCCTCCCAAACAGCTGGGACTGCAGGCGCCCGACACAATGCCTGGCTATTTTTTCTTGTAGTTGTCATTGTTGTTTAGCTGGCCTGGGCTGGGTTCAAATCCGGGGCACTACCATGAAAATGTGGTTTGTGGTCTAAAGATGAAGCCAAGGGTATGGCTATAAAACATTAAGACCTCAAAAAAATAAAAAGTATGCAATAAAACAAACACAAAAATTAAAAAAATAAAATAAAAAATAAAAAGTGATGCTTTCAAGTACAGTCATCCCTCAGTTGCCACAGGGGACTAGTTCCAGGACCCTCCCTGAGTATGAAACATCCTCAGGAGCTCAACACCCTTATTGAAAATAGCACAGTTATTTACACACATATAACCTATGCATACCCTTGCATATACTTTAAGTCTGTACACGTTCTATACAAACACAACCACCTATTACCAACTATTGTAGGCCTAACTATATAGTTTACATCAGCAATAACATCACATTTTCTGGGAATTTTTTCCTCTGAATTTTTTTTTTTTTTTTGATTCAGAGTCTCAAGCTGTCGCGCTGAATAGACTACCATGGCATCATAGCTCATAACAACCTCCAACTCTTGGGCTGAAGCGATCCTCTTGCTTAAGTTTTTTTCTATTTTTCTTTTTATTGTTGGGGATTCATTGAGGGTACAAGAAATCATGTTACACTGGTTGCGTTTGTTGGGTAAAGTCCCTCTTACAATCGTGTTTTCTTTTTTTTCTTTTTTTTGAGACAGAGTCACACTATGTTGCCTTCAGTAGAGTGCCGTGGAGTGACAACTCACAGCAACCTCCAACTCTAGGGCTCAAGCCTCTTGCCTCAGTCTCCCAAGTAGCTGGACTACAGGTACCTGCCACAACGCCCGGCTATTTTTTGGTCCCAGTTGTCTCTGCTGTTTAGCTGGCGTAAGCTGGGTTCAATACCACCAGTCTTGGCTCTGCGCCTGTGGCTCAACAGGCTAAGGCACCAGCCATGTACACATGAGCTGGCGGGTTCAAATCCAGCCCGGGCCTGCCAAACAACAATGACGGCTGCAACCAAAAAAAAAAAAAAAAAAAAAAAAAATGGCCAAGCGTTGTGGCGGGCACCTGTAGTCCCAGCCGCTTGGGAGGCGGAGGCACGAGACTCGCTTGAGCCCAGGAATTGAAGGTTGCTGTGAGCTGTGATGCCACAGCACTCTATCCAGGGTGACAGCTTGAGGCTGTGTCTCAAAAAAAAAAAAAACAACCCAGCCTTGGTGTATGTGGCCAGTGCCCTAACCACTGAGCTACAGGTGCCGAGCCTTCCTTGGGATTCTTACCATTAGAAAAATAGCAGGCCAGGGTCCGCAGCTCATGCCTACAATCCTAGCACTCTGGGAGGCTGAGGCAGGTGGAATGCTTGAGGTCACGAGTTCAAGACCAGCCTGAACCAGAGCAAGACTCCCATCTCTACAATAGCCAGGCACTGTGGCGGGTGCCTGTAGTCCCAGCTACTTGGGAGGCTGAGGCGAAAGAATTGCTTAAGCCCAAGAGTTTGAGGTTGCTGTGAGCTGAGACACTACAGCACTCTAAAGCGTGACATAGTGAGACTCTATCTCAAAAAAAAAAAAAAAAAAAAAAGGAATACATATAGTGGTTATTAACAACTGTTCACCATTGTATGGTGGGTGTGTGAGGAACAGATATTCTGCCTCTTTAGTTTCAGATTGAAAGGATCTATGCATAAGGAGTTGTGCTTAACAAATTACACCTAAGGAACAACTAAATTTACACCTACTAAATTTGGGTGACAAAATTCTGGGCTTTGAGCCAATGGAACTAGTCTTTTGGAGACTTTGGATACACTGTATGTAAAGAAATGTTAATTACTGGGGGCCAGAGGGCAGACTCTGACAGGCAGTTTCTAAGCGGGCCCCCATTGAGTCCTATCCTTGGGTAAGTCCTTCTTGAGCATGGGCTACATTTAGTGAATAAAATGCAGCACAGATAACAGAGTGTCAATTTGGAGATTAGGTTTCAAAAAGACTATGGCTTCTGCTTAAGTGGCTGATCTCTTGTTCACTATGAGGGCAACTGGCCACCATATTGAGCTGCCTGACAGAGAGGCCCATGTAGCAAATAACTGAGAGCAGCTCTCAAAAAACAGCCAGCAAGGAAGTAAGGCCATCACAGTTTGGCAAGCGACAGGGAAAAGAATCCTGCTAGTAACCTGCTAAGAATCCTGCTAAGTAATTCGCTTAGAAGCGAATCTTCCCATTTGAGCCTGCAGATGAGACCCTAGCCCTGGCCTGACACAGCAGACTGACTGTGACTTCACGGTAAAGAATGATCTTTATGCTTGAACTCCTGAAAGATTGATGTTCATTGTGTTTTACCACCCGGGAATCTTAACAACCTTAAACTCTAAGCTGAGAATTCTCACTTACCTCACCAGATGATGGGTTAGTTTGGGTATCTAACTCAATACCAGAGAAGTATGTATATAAAGCCTTACCCTACATTCTAAAGATGCAGAGATATTGACATACTTTTCCATACAGCTAAAAATAAGCTCTTGGACTTGAAGAGATAAGATTATATGGGGAAAGGGGCCAAGAAACCAACCTTGTAGTTAGCATTTGCAAATTCTCTTCAACTACAGGTGAGAAACTGGGGTCAGGAATAGGCGAGCCCTCGCTGATTTCCTCCAAAGGTGGAGTCTGAGGTAAAACATCAGGACGACCAATGTAAATGCCTGGAAAAAAGAGAAATGAGAGAATGGGGTAGGGAAAAATATATAGCAATGTGTCTTTTCCTGAATGGAAATGGAGAGTACAGGTCCTGGTCAGTAAATGTGAAGGCTCAGAAGGGAGGAAGTACCCAATCACACAGGAACCCCAGCCCTGGCACTGACCTGGCTCAACTTCTGCCTTTGTTGTCACTTGGGCCTTGTGTTCCCCAGAGACCGATGGCTGGTAGTTAACGGAGGAGTTGCTGCTTGGTCCTGCTCGCCGAGAGAAAGATGAGCCAGACCGAAACTTTTTGGAAGGAGAGGGCTTCACTTCAAAATGGAAAGAGAGAGCCTACTTAGCACCCACCTCAGAAACCATAACCAACATATAGATACAAACCACTAATGTACCCAATATTGTTTTTCTGAAAAGAAAGAAGATTAATGTGAACAAAGGTGGGCTCTATAAACTACTATCGACAGAATGGGCTTCAATTCACTTCACTTTGGAAAGAAGAAAACGGACGATGCCTGTAGCTCAGTGGATAGGACACAGGCCACATACACTCAGGCCAGTGGGTTCAAACCCGGCCTGGACCAGCTAAATGATAATGACAACTGCAACCAAAAAAAATAGCCAGATGTTGAGGGCACTTTTAGTCCGAGCTACGTGAAGGCTGAGGTAAAAGAATCGCTTGATTCCAGAGTGTGAAGTTGCTGTGAGCTGTAATGCGACTGCACTCTACTGAGGGTGACAGAGACATTGTCTCAAAAAAAAAAAAAAAAAAGAAAGAAATATGTAAGGATATTACCAGTGTTCTTTTTTGTGTGTGTGTGAGACAAGAGCCTCAAGCTGTCATACTGGGTAGAGTGCTGTGGCATCACAGCTCACAGCAACCTCCAACTCTTGGGCTTCAGCAATTCTCCTGCCTCCGCCTCTCAAGTAGCTGGGACTACAGGCACCCGCCACAACGCCCAGCTATGTTTTGGTTGCAGCCGTCATTGTTGTTTGGCGGGCCCAGGCTGGATTCGAACCTGCCAGCTCAGGTGCATGTGGCCACTATGTCGCCGTCAGTAGAGTGTTGTGGTATCACAAGCGATTCTCTTGCCTCAGCGTCCCAAGTAGCTGAGACTACAGTCGCCTGCCCCAACGCCCAGCTATATTTTGTTGCAGTTATCATTGTTTAGCTGGCCTGAGCTGGGTTCAAACCCACCAGCCTTGGTGTATGTGGCCGGCGCTATAACCACTGTACTACAGGAGCTGAGCCTTTTTCTTTTTTTGACAGAATCTCACTCTGTCACCCTCAGTAGAAGGCCATAGCATCATAGCTCACAGCAACCTCAAACTCTTGGGCTTAAGTGATTCTCTTGCCTCAGTCTCTCAAGTAACTGGGACTACGGGCGCCCACCACAATGCCAGGCTATTTTTTTGTTGCAGTTGTCGTTGTTTAGCAGGCCCGGGCTGGGTTCGAACTTGCCAGCCCCAGTGTATGTGGCTGTTGCCCTAACCACTGAGTTACGGGCAGCATGCCCCTATCCTCATATATTTCTGTACAAAATAGTCTGGCTCTGAGTATCTCACCCTATAACACGAATCCCACATGCCTAATTATACATTTTCTCCCAAATCACACCAATTCCCTAAACACAGTCCTCAGGTCAATGACGTGTAGGACAGCTGGGGGAAAGCAGCAACTCGGAAACAACTATGACAGGTGGAGTGACAGACGTTAAGAAGGAAAAGCAACTCTGAAGGGATGTAGGTGGAGAAGGAGAGGACCCTAGCCTTGGGAGCTCCCTGACAAAGGTCCCATCTCTTGGGGGTAAAAGGGAGGCAGGGGAGTGGGGGTGGGGATTATCTGGCAGAAACCACTTACAGGGAATCTTCTTAAACGCTGTGTTGCACATGAAGCGCTGGAACCGTTCAGCATAGAAGCCTGGGCGATGCACCGATACAGTGTCCTGCAGAGAAGAGGAGATGGCTACAGAGTTAAGAGAGAGGGAGGTCCAGAAAGAGAACCTTTAGTCCAAGAGCCATTTTCTTGTAGACTGAGACCCTAGCAGAAGGGTAAAATCCACAAATGAAATAAGTAAATGGAAGAAATTGAGGAGACAAATCATAACTGACAGAGGTAGAAATGGGGAGGAAAGCCTCTAGCTATTGCTACTTACCCCATCATGTACTAGGGCTTTCCAAGAGTGCTCCAACTTCTTCACAAACCTGTCAAAAAAATTTTTTTTATCACACTCAGAGTAGTTTTTCAATGAATGTCCTTATAGTTTTTTACTTTAGTGGGGGCAATGATAATAGGAAACCCCGAAGAGACAGAAGCTAGGAAAGCACATCCACTGTGATATACTGGCTCAGCATGGAGATCAATATTATTTCTAGGTAAGTCAATTATTCCCCCAAGGGGAAAAAGGTAGTATAGAGCGGTGCCCGTGGCTCAGTAGGTAGGGCGCTGGCTCCATATACTAAGGGTGGCAGGTTCGAACTTGGCCCTGGCCAACTAAACCAGCAGTGACAACTGCAACAAAAAATAGCCCTGTATTATGGCAGGCGCCTGTAGTCCCAGCTACTTGGGAGGCTGAGGCAAGAGAATTGTCTAAGTCCAAGAGTTGGAGGTTGCTGTGATGACACAGCACTTTACTGAGGGCAACAAAGTGAGACCCTGTCTCAAAAAAAGAAAAAGGTAGTATATATGTCTGTGGCAAATCAGGGACAAGAATGTGTACTATAGGCTCAGAGCCCATACCTCAGTGGTGAGGGCGCCGCCTACATGCATGGGGGCTGGTGAGTTCGAGCCTGCCCCAGGCCTACTAAACAACAATGACAACAACAACAACAAAATAGACGGGTGTTGTGGCAGGCGCTGTAGTCCCAGCTACTAGGGAGGCTGAGGCAAGAGGATGGATTCAGCCCGAGAGTTTGACCTGTGACGCCATAGTACTCTACCGAAGGTGACATAATGAGACTCTGTTTCCAAAAAAAAAAAAGAGAAGAATATGAATTATAAAGGAGAGCTGGAAATAGATAAGCCTGGAAAGGGTAGTTAAAATTGGGTAATACTAGCAGCACGCAGTGGCTCACACCTGTAATCCCAGCACAAGGCAGGTGGATTGCCTGAGCTCATAAATTTGAGACCAGCCTGAACTAGGGTGAGTCCCTTTCTCTAAAAAATAGCTGGGCATTGGGCGGCGCCTGTGGCTCAGCGAGTAGGGCACCGGTCCCATATACCAAAGGTGGAGGGTTCAAACCCAGCCTCCGCCGAACTGCAAAACAGAAAAATACCCGGGTGTTGTGGTGGGCACCTGTAGTCCCAGCTACTCGGGAGGCTGAGGCAAGAGAATCGCCTAGGCCCAGGAGTTGGAGGTTGCTGTGAGCTGTGTGATGCCACGGCACGCTACCAAGGGCAATAGGGTGAGACTCTGTCTCTACAAGAAAAAACAAAATAGCTGGGCATTGTGGCAGGCACCTGAGTTCTAGCTACTTGGGAGGCTGAGACAAGAGGCTTGAGCCCAAGAGTTTCAGGTTGCTGTGAGCTATGACACCAGGGCACGCTACTGAGGGTGACCAAGTGAGATTGTCTCCAAAAAAAGGGCATCGCCTGTGGCTCATCAAATAGGGTGCTGGCCCCATATACTGAAGGTAGTGGGTTCAAACCCAGCCTTAGCAGAACTGCAAAACAGAAAAAATAGCCAGGTGTTGTGGCGGGCGCCTGTAGTCCCAGCTACTCAGGAGGCTGAGGCAAGAAAATCACCTAAGCCCAGGAGTTGGAGATTGCTGTGAGCGCTCCACGGCACTCTACCGAGAACGATAAAGTGAGACTCTGTCTCTACCAAAAAAAAAAATTGGGTGATAATCTAAATGAGGCTGGGAGCAGTTGCTCACACATGTAATCCTAGCACTCTGGGAGGTCAAGGTAGGAGGATCCCTTAAGCTCAGGAGTTTGAAACCAGCCTGAGCAAGAGAGACCTCATCTCTACTGAAAACAGAAATATTAGCTGGGTGTTGTAGCAGGCACCTATAGTCCCAGCTACTGAGGAGGCTAAGGCAAGGGGGAATCACTTAAGCCCAGGAGTTTGAGGCGGTTCCAAGCTAGGCTGAGCCATGGTACTTTAGCCTGGGGCAACAGAGACTCTGTCTCAAAAAGAAGGAAAAAAAGAAAAAGTTGGAGGTATAATACTCTGAATGAGTAAATCAAGTACTGTCAGTTCCTCATTAGTACCTGAAACTCAGAGGAACAAATGTGGGGTTGCAATTTCCAGCTCCTCCTTCATAATTACTTTACTCTCACAGTTACAGAGGCTATTATTTTTTTTTTTTTGAGACAGAATTCATTTTGTCACCCTGGGTATAGTGCCGTGGCATCATAGCTCACAGCCACCTCAGACTCTTGGGCTCAAGTGATATTCGTGCCTCAGCCTCCCAAGTACCTGGAACTACAGGTGACCACCACAGCACCTAGCTATTTTTTTTTTTTTTTTTTTTGTAGAGACAAGAGTCTCACTTTATTGCCCTTGGTAGAGTGCCGTGGCATCACACAGCTCACAGCAACCTCCAACTCCTGGGCTTAGGCGATTCTCTTTTCTCAGCCTCTCGAGTAGCTAAGACTACAGGCGCCTGCCACAATGCCCAGCTATTTTTCCATTTTTCAGTTCGGCTGAGGCTGGGGTTTCTTTTTCCCTTTTTTTGAGACAGAGCTTCAAGCTGTCACCCTGGGTAGAGTGCTGTTGCATCACAGCTCACAGCAACCTCCAACTCCTGGGCTCAAGTGATTCTCCTGCCTCCGCCTCCCAAGTAGCTGGGACTACAGGTGCCCGCCACAACGCCCGGCTATTTTTTGGCTGCAGCCGTCATTGTTGTTTGGCGGGCCTGGGCTGGATTCGAACCCGCCAGCTCATGTGTATGTGGCTGGCACCTTAGCCACTTGAGTCACAGGCACCGAGCCTGAGGCTGGGTTTGAACCTGCCACCTTCGGTATATGGGGCCGGCGCCCTACTAGATAAGCCACAGGCGCTGCCCTATTTTTTTTTCGTTTTTTCAGAGATGGGGTCTCCCTCCCTCTTGTTCATCTCTTAAACTCATGAGCTAAAGCAATCCACCTGCCTCAGCATCCAGAGTGTTAGGATTACAGGTGTGAGCCAGTGCACCCAGCCCTTGGTGAATACTTTTTTTCTTTTGAGACAGAGTCTCACTTTGTCACCCTTGGTAGAGTGCCGTGGCGTCTTAGCTCATAGCAACCTCAAACTCTTGGGTTCAAGTGATTCTCTTGTCTCAGCCTCCCAAGTAGCTGGGACTACAGGTGTCCTTCAAAATGTTCGGCTATTTTTTAGAGATGGGTCTCACTCTGTCTCAAACTAATGAGCTCAGGTGATCCACCCACCTCAGCCTCCCAAGTGCTAGGATTACAGGCACCAGCCACCATGCCGGACTTTTGGCAGCAAATACTTTTTACGGAACACAAGGACCCACTTGTTTTTCTTCTGTAGAAAAGGGGAGCATGTTTCCAGCTTTATCTCAATGTGGAACATGACTCATCTCACAGCTTTTTCACAAAGAACCCGACAGATGGTGTATTTTATCGTGGTGCTTCCAAGACTGACTCAGCATTCCACAGAAGGTATTAATTATGTTTGGAGAGGTGGTGGGGTACAAAAAGGCAGAGAAGAGAAGGGAAAATCAAGGAAATAAAATACTGGAAAACCAATGAGGTAAGAAGCCAGACTGCAACTCACTGTTCTTAATTCAGGAAGAACTTGGGTAACCACCCCATCTAAAGGACAGCAAAGTGGCTACAAGCATGCCACTGTCTCCTAATTTTGGGATCCATATGCTCCTCACCTGTAAGACTGCAGAATGTCAATGATGCCAATATAAAGCAGGAGCCTTTCGCCTTTACTATTCCGGGCAGGAATGCCCCCCATACTGGAGAAGACATAGGGGAAAAAGTAATAAAATATGTTAGTAGCTGGTTGAGGTTTCTCCTAATCTCGAGTCAAAACAGGACATGAAAAGAGACTGAATTTAACAGTTTCATCCTCCATAAATTTGGAGAGAATGAGATTCTCCCTCTACTCCTAGCAACCACTCTAGAGTATGCACTATAATTAAAATTTCCCCAAATCTCTTTGCCTACCTATCTCCCACCCTAAAGAAAAACTAGGCAGCACTACTAAGATATTTTGGGAATGTCTCCCAAAACTCTAAATTTCCTCACTACTTTCAGGTCTTAACTTTACCCACTAAGACACGTCTTGAGAATTATGTTATAGAATACCTTAAAAATGAAATCACCTGGCTCAGCGCCTGTGGCTCAACAGGCTAAGGTGCCAGCCAAGTGCACCTGAGCTGGTGGGTTCGAATCCAGCCCAGGCCCGCCAAACAATGATGGCTGAAGCCAAAAATGGCCGGGCGTTGTGGCGGGCGCCTGTAGTCCCAGCTACTTGGGAGGCGGAGGCAAGAGACTCGCTTGAGCCCAGGAATTGGAGATTGCTGTGAGCTATGATGCCATAGCACTCTATCCAGGGTGACAGCTTGAGG
>CAUYRH010039024.1:0-84667 GCA_963574655.1 Perodicticus potto
CATAGTAGGGCTGAGTACATTGGATACTTTTTCTTCCATTCTTGAGATACTTTGCTAAGAAGAATATGTTCCAGCTCCATCCACATAAACATGAAAGAGGTGAAGTCTCCATCTTTCTTTAAGGCTGCATAATAAGCCCCAATGAGCATTGAAATAGAGCATGTCAAATGACTAATTTCTGTCTATCACAAGTTTCAGCAATGCTATATAAAATTGTGAAGTGAAGTTCAGGATGAGTGGCAGGAGTGACGACTGACTAGGCAGATAAGGATTATAGAAAGCCTTTCTGATCATGTCGTTTCAGATAACATAAAATAATTCAAACTTTGCAGTAAAGATAAACACAGGTTAAAAACATAGAAATACAATAAGCAATCCCACAGACAAAAATAAAACATTCATTGTCCAAGTCCTTACTTCATTTATCCCCTAAGGAACTCCTAAGAAAATACCAATTCTTACCTACTCTTTTATTGAGACACTTCATTTCTTTCCCCCAGTCTTTTTAGTTCATTACCTCTTTAGGGAAATTTCAAAAGATATAACCAAGTTCGACTTTAATATAATGATTCCCAATCCTGGTAGCAACTAAGGAAGACTTGGGGCATGTTTTATAAAAGGAATATAAATAAAAGGAGAATAATTAATTGACAGGTATTTTACCCTATAACTACTATATGAGAGCCTTTTTATCTTGTATTCTGACAAATAGTTAAGTATTACAAGTATAATACAAGCTTTGTAGGGAGCTTGAAATCTGGAAAGAAAACAAGACATGAATACATGGAAAAATGTATTAAAGTTAGAACATTTTGAGAGCTCCAGAGAGGTATGTAGGCAATGCATAGGAGGTCCGTGAAGAGCAATATAGGTATTATTTATTGTTGAAGGCCTTAGGGAGGTCTTTGTGGAGGCTTGGACATTTAACTCGGTTGTAAATGATGAATGGGATTTTAACATTAAGGTTACAGGAGAAGAGCATTTTCAAATGCTCAGGAGGTGAGATCTTTATGACTAAAAGGAAGTGTGGTAAGGAGAATTGTAGTTAAAAGGATTTTCAGACAACAGCTGATAATTATTCATCTTGAGAGTTGGGGGTCAGGTAAATAAGGGCAAATGTTATATTAATCAGGTTGTTAAAAATATCTCCGATTGTATGTGAAGCCTGCACACTGTACTCCATGATTGAATTATTGTACACAGTTATGACTCAATAAAAAATAATTAAAAAAAAAAATTAAAAGAGAACCTTGTTCTCAGCTTGAGGGGACTGACAGCCAGCCTGAAGAGTATGAGACGTGCTCACGACTGCAAATGGAAATTCTTCAGCAGAGGAGGGACATGGAGAATTATGTTTCAGAAAGATCTGATGTCCAGGTGTGAGAAGGAATAGAGAGGAGTGAAACCGAGTTCGGGGGGCCTTTTAAGATACAGTAGTACACAAAGGGACTATGATGTTTTAAATCAGGTTCACAGGCAACGTAAGAGAATGATGGGGTTTGCAATGCAAGCCCCATTTAGAAATTGACCTGTTCCATGCATTTTGTGATTATTTCTTTCTTCTAGTAAGTGATTTGTTGGCTTTGCCGATTTCTGTGACGTAAATGATCTTTCTGTGGCCGATTTTAAGCTACAATGTGTTGTAACTGAACCTGAATTGGGGAAATGCTGGCAGGGAAAGTTCTCCTAGCTTAGGTCTGGCTGGTTAGAGGCCTAAGACAGATTAGTAGGTGCACAGTTTATGAGACTTTAGGAGATCCTCAGCAGTAACTCATGGAATAACTGGGGGTGACAGTTTAATATAATAATAAGGGGGCCATTCAGGGCTTCAATGGGAAAGAGGCACGGAAGGTTCCTCAGAAGTTTTTGATGATAATAGACAGCTGGATACAGGATTCCTTCTGCTAAGGGTTGGTCTTCCCCCAAACAGGAAGCTCCCTCAGGGAGGGGCTCAGTGGCAGCCTTACTATCGGGAGGCTCTGCCAAGTTTAACTAATGTTTTGAGTGGTGGTTGTTGATTGTTAAGTTTTCTTTAAAGTAATTTTCAGACCTCTTTGATGAGCTATTAGTCCCTTAGGGAGGAAATGAACAAAATACACTCAAAGGAGGCCTGAGAGGGCAGCTCCTGCTTTCCACTGTTACCTGCTATCATTTGAATGTTTGAATCCCTCCAAAATTCATGCATTGAAATTCAGTTGCCAGTGTGATGACATTAAAAGGTGGGGCCTTTGGAGGAGATTAGGTCATGAGGTTGGAACCCTAATAAATGAGATTAGTGCTCTGATAGAAGAGGCTCCAGGAAGCTGGCTCATCCTTCCCAACCTGTGAAGAAACAGAAAACGGGTCCACTAGACACCGAATCTACTGATGCAGACAGAATGGGGACTGAAGATCCCATTCTCAGCAGGAGAAGGCACCCTCAGAAAAAGGGGAAATTAAAAAGTAAGCTGAGGGAGTTGGAACAAAGAAAAGTCAGTTTAGTTTACCTTTAAGCCAGCCATTGCTAGATTTCTTATCTGAACAAGTTTCTGGCCTTTCCAGAAACTCTGGCCTATTGGGGATTCAGCTTACACAAATACCCCTGCTGATTCTGTGAACACTCTGAGGGAACAGAATGGCCATAGAAGAGGCTGTGGCAAGACCTAGAGAAGATAGATCATCTAGATTGTTTCCTGCCCATCAAACAGACAAAGCAGATACACATTGTGAAGATTTGTGTCTGGCTGGGGCAGAGACCAAGGGAACAGCTCGAGCCCTGAGATACGGCCAGAGGGCTTACATCCCTTATAGCAGAGTAACATCCTCTGTAGTGGTGATGAGAAGAAACTGCCTCCCTCCCACCTGTTCCTCAGAGGAGATTAATGCCATTGGTGTTTTACTCCTCAGTAAACTACCAGAGTTTAACGCCTCCCTAGGAATCTGTGCGTGTGACTCCAGACAGGAGGCTGCCCCCACACAAGGCTCAAGTTGACGATTTCTCAAAAGGGCTCAAATCCTTAAAGTTAATAGTAATAACAATAGGAGCTGACACGCTCACTCAGAGAAACTGCTGGTGTCTTTGTTCCCTCCCTCAGCTTACCCTCTTGGCAAAGAGGTTTGAATAAAAGCTGAATGGGACAGACATGGGGCGATTCCCTGGAGCCCACAAAGGCTGGTGGTCCCCTGAGCTCCCACCTTTGAAAATTCTATTCTGTGTCTTGTGTCTTTTCACTGTCGTTCCTAACTTTATATTTCTTCAGTTGGTCGTGCCAGTTCCGCAGGTCTTAGCACACCCTGCCCTCGTGGCGGGACCCCGACAGGCCAGCACTTTGATCTTGGGCTTCTCAGCCTTCAGGACTATGAACAGTGCGTTACTGTTGTTTAAAACCTGCCTATTTTACTGTGACAACCCAAATGGTCTCAGACAGGATACCTCCTCACAATTGCCTTTTTCACACAGGGAGTTAAATTATTATTTACAGACAGACAAGAACACAACAAAACTTAAAGGCATACTTAACACTGTGATTTGAGCAAAGTAGAGGAAGTGATAGTTTTGGTCATCAGGATTCAACTAGTAGGACTGGAGAGATTCTGATGAACATTAATACACAAATTTCTGTGATAGCCTAAGGAAGTGTGGACTGCAACAACATACCGTAAATGAAGTAAACTGTACATTATTACCCTGATCCCCAAATATTTGATGTTATACTATAGCAAAATTTTGGCAATGGGTATAAATTTGAAATGAATAGTTTTTAATGCTCATTTCCTTGCATGGTTTTCATTTGTTGCAAATTGATTAGGTTGCACTATGTATATTTGTAACAAGACACGCTAAACTCCTTAGCCTTTCTGAAAGGATTTGTGAAAGAATGATTTAGGTATAGCCATTTTCGTTTTGAAATAGCCCAATGGTGGGTAGTTTCATAATCACATCCCTAATGTTATGGGCTTAGGAAAGAGGCAGGTGTCCTTACTATTCCTCATAATTCCCTGATCACTGTAGCTCCTGCCTCCCTAATACATAGTAATTCCTGGCATGAAGCTCAAACTATACTACTTTCCACGCCCTCTTTATTGCAGTCGTCATCAGAAACCCAGAACACTCCTCTCTGTAGTTTGAACATCGTAGAGCCTTATTCATTTTTATTATTTCCTATGTTGCTTCTCATAGGTCTTATTAATACCAGTAGATTATCCTCGCCTCACCTTGGATCTCAGTATGTAGAACTCCTGTTTTTCTATGATCTTGTAATTTATCCCATCTCAGCCAGCATGCCCAAGTGCTGGTAGAGCCACAGTATATTTCCACTAAGATGTCCATTGGAATTTCAAGCTTAATTTGAACAAACTGAATTACTGACGTTTACTCCAACTGTATTCTTTCTGTAGTCTTCCCTATCCCATTGAAGTCCTACTTACTCTATGTGTTTGCCCAGATATCACCTTGGAAATCATCTTTGACTTTACTTTTCTTTTGTAACACAGATTCAAGCCATCAGAATATTCTGTCATTTCTTTCTAAAAAATATATTAAGTATTCAACCAATTTCCACTACCTTCACTGCTAACAACAACCACCATTTCTGAATATATTATAATCACCTTCTAAGTTGTCTTTTAGCTTTCACACTTGTCCTTCGGGAGTCTCTTCTTACTAATATAGCCTTTGCTGTACTTTATACATTACAAGTGAGTTACAAAATCCAGCCCACTCTGAAGGGGAGGGGCTTACACGAGAGTGCAAGACAAGGGAACGCTGGGGACATTCTACAAGCTGCCTACTGGGGAGGCATAGCTATTTGTAATCACTAGTTCTGGTTCTCAGAACTTAAAGCTAAAAGCTTACTATTGGTCTGTTCTGAAAGACAGAACACAGCTGTCTTTCAGTTTAAAAACTGCCAATATTATCCTACCCACCAACATTTAAAAGCCCAAGAATAGAAAAGATACTCTTTCCTTTCAGTTCGATACTCTAACAGTCAAATCTGCTAATGAAAGAATAGATCTGTGTAGTTCAAGGTCAACCAGCAGCAGTGTGTACCTCCAGAGGCCCTGATATCTGCTCTGGTGTTTGTCTTTTCTGAGGTTGTTAAGACCCAGAGGCTTTGTTGAGGACCATTCATCCCACAAACCATCATTTCAGTCTCAGAAGAGCTAGTAAAAATAACTGCTTGCCTGGGGGGAAAGCCCTCATAAGCTGCAGACAGCCTTCCAGGTTAAGCCTTCTTAAGATCTGAGGCTTACTCAGACCTTAGTAGTAAAAAGCCAGGTGCATAGCTGCTGAGCAGGACACATGTTCTCTGCTTGTGACTCTGCCAGCAGAAGAGTGAGCTGAACCAAGCCCTCTGAGTTCATCCATCCCAAATTTATCAGCAAGAAATGTGATCCTTTCTTGGCTAGGGAGACAAGCGGCAAGTGTCATGCCAGTAGAATCCGCGTGGAAGGAAAGCAGCAGGAAGGGGAATAATAGTCAATCAAACCTCAGAATCTTCCAGATGTTTTCTTTAATATGTAAATAAATAGATATTTCAGTCTTCGACTTTATTATTTATTTATGTTTTTGTTTAGAAAAGCCCCCCTCCCATTCCATAATGACTGATAGGTAATGGTTACACGTATGTTCTTCTGGTGACTATTGTGTGTTTGATTTATTTTTAGAACTTTAATCCATTTAGAGTTTATTTTAGTGCAATTTAAGTATCCCCCCTGCCATTAGTTAACCAATTAGCAAATCGCAATAAACTCTCAAACTTCTCAGATAGAAGTAAAGAATAATACATTAGCTTCATAGAGAAATTTATGATACATGTGAATTTATTTGATTATGTGCACTATGTTTAACTGAGACTTTGTAACTCTACAAATATATTTAAAGAAATAAATCGCATAGCTGTTTTAACAATGTCATCACAGCATTAATAATACTAAAAAAATAGAAATACAAAAATGTCTAAAATTGGGGCCTGGCAGGGTGAATGAGATTATACTTATAAAATGGAATTTTATGCATTCATCGTGCCATACACTGAAAGAAAATATCTGGTTTGAGAACAATTCCGAGAATGTATTAATTAGGTACATAATTTAGGTGCAGTGTAAGTTATGGATGGGCACTAGTGGTGGAACAGAGAAATTGTCCAGGAAAAATGTGTTGTACCTTTTGAATTTTAGACTATGCAAATGTGTCACCTAGTCTAAAGTAAATTGAAAAAAATACATATACTAAATTAAAAAGTAGTAAATATACTTTAATATCCAGGCATTTTGTCACTAAACATCATGATGCTCCTAATTTAAAAAATGATTCTTTAGAAATTAATTTAAAAAATTATTATCTCACTGTCATATAAATATTGTTGACTTGACTTCTCAGCCTAGAATAAAGTAGTGGCATGACTCTCTATTTTTGTCAGCCAATTCTAAATTTTCGATTTTATAATTTGCAGCTTCTTCCTATCTAGTCATATGTTATATAGTGACATATGACTCTGCTAGAATGCTTAAATCTTAGGCACGTGATTTAGTGAAAATTATTTGGCCATGTAGATCAGGATTATCAGTATGGCAAACGTGTCCTTAGGACTTGGTTCTTTTTTTTAATTTTCAAATTAATATGAGGGTACAAATGTTTAGGTGCATTGTTTTCACTTCTAAGGTAAAGTCCAAGCTGTAATTGAGCCCTTCACCAGGGGGCGTGCTGAACACCTTCACATTGTGCACATTAGGTGAGATCCTGCCCACCAGGGGGCGTGCTGAACACCTTCACATTGTGCACATTAGGTGAGAACCCACCAATCACCTTCCCCCCTCCCTCCTCCTAATCTTCTTCACTTCCCTCCTTGCTAGACTACTTTTGTTTTTTTTCTTTCCTATGGGTGTATAGTTGTTTATATATTGGTTTTATATTAGTATTGAGTACGTTGGATATATTTTTTTCCCATTCTTGAGATACTTTACTAAGAAGAATGTGTTCCAACTCCATCCAGGTAAACATAAAAGATGTAAATTCTGCGTCTTTTCTTATGGCTGATGGCTGAATAGTATGGTATATGTATTTCCATATTTCACAGTTTGATACTCTATTCATGAGTTGATGGACATTTGGATAGCTCGCCTGACTTGGCAATTGTGAATTGAGTTGTAATAAACATTCTGGCGAAAACGTATTTGTGGTAAAATAATTTTTGTTTTTCTGGGTAGGTACCTAGTCTATCTTAGATTGAGAAATCAAATAGCTTAACTTTTAGTTCTTTAAGAATTCTCTATATTTCTTTCCATAAATGTTGTATGAGTTTGCAATTCCACCAGCAATGCAGAAGTGTTCCCTTCACTCCACATCCATGCCAGCATCTCCAGATTCAGGATTTTGTGGTGTGGGGTAATCTTGTTGGAGTTAGGTGGCATCTCAGAGAGGTTTTGATTTGTATTTCTCTGATGATTAACAACAATGAACATTTTTTCATGTGTTTGTTCGTCATTCATCTGTCCTTTTCAGAGAAGTTTCTGTTCAAATTTCATGCACTCTTAGAAATGGGGTTGTTTTCCTTTTCTTGTTGGTTAATTTGAGTTCTCTGTAAATTCTAGTTATCAGGCCTTTGTCAGATTTATAACATGCAAAAATATTCTCCTATTCTGAAAGCTGTCTGTTTGCTTTGGTTGTGGTACCCTTAGCTGTGCAGAAATTTTTTCGCTTGATCTAAATCCCATTTATTTATTTTCAGTGTTGTTGCAATTGCCAGGGGTGTCTTCTTCATAAAATCTTTTCCCAAGCCAATATTGTCAAGTGGTTTCTTTCTCTTTATTTCCTGCATGGGCTCTGTGGTTGATTTACTCCAAGGGATGTTTCATCTATTCGGCACCAGCCTCTGGCAATTCAGACAAAAACAGGTTGTTATGACCTCGGCATCATTAGTGGAATGAGAGCTTCACTTTCTCAAAATCCTAACACAATTCCCTGATTGAACGTCATTTAAATAATTTGGCCCTTGTGCCTTTTTCCCCTTTTTGGTAAGAAAGGTTGACTAAGCCTTGATAATATGCTCAGACCTATGTCAAGGGTAGTGAACCAACACTGCTCAAAACAAGTGAATTGACAGTGTAGGAGAAATCACTCCCTGAAGAAAACAAAAATGTTATTCATATAGGCAAATAAATTGGTTGCTAGGAAGGCAAAAATAGAAAATACAAACTGTCAGATTTTATAGAGAACAAAGGTTGCATTTTCATGAAAAAAACAGGAGCAGTAAAAGACATGACCCTTGTAAAAAGTAGAAAGTGCAAAGATCTTGTCCTGATTAATCAACTAAACTTAATTTATTTTGATTTACTATTAAAACAACAAAAGTAGGCATGGGGTATAATACACTATTTGAGCAATAAGGTGAGTGGAATCAGTTTCCCATGTGGCTCACCTTATTCCTTAAGCAGGTATACTGGAATGGCCTATGTCAGCACCCGGGAGCTTTCTGCTCTGTCGTGTGACTTCTGAGTGGTTCTCGTTATCCAAGGGGAAGAGCTCAAATATGTTACCCCCTGGAGCTTTAATGCCATGTTCAGTTTCCTTTATTAGTTGACATGACCAATATTTGACAAAGCAGGGTCCATTATTCATTTAATTGTTTTGAGTCATCCCCACAAAACCTTCTCATCCCTATGTGAATTGATGTAATTTAATCTCCAGTGTTTCAGTCAACAATAATGGTTCCTGTACTGTGTATTTATGTGCCTTTCTATGTTTAGATACAAAAATACTTGTAAATTTGTGTAACAATAATGGTCCCCATACTGTGTATTTACGTGCCTTTCTATGTTTAGATACAAAAATACTTAGCACCGTGTTCCAGTTTCCTACAGTATTCAATACTGTGACCTGCTGTACAGATTTTTTTTTTTATTGTTGGGGATTCATTGAGGGTATGCTGTACAGATTTGTAGCCTAAGAGTAATAGGCTATACTACACGAGGTTTGACAATTAAGTTCGTGACCTGGCCACTGTGCACTTACTTTGGCAGCACTGTACAGACAACTCAGTAAGGTTTCCTAACCTTGGTATATCAGTCTCCCACATCTGTTTTTGTGGTAATATGTGGCAGTGTCTTGGTGAGTGGAGTTCATTATTGTTGTGTGGTTTTGTGTGCTGACATAAGACTATCAGGCTTGAATTGGAGCAATGAACAAACATTTGTAAATTTCTTGTAAAACCTTCTAAGAGTGGAAATGAAATTAGTGACATGTTAGTTCAAATTTATGGGAATAACGCTATGAAGAAAATGGTAGTGTACAAATGGATTAAATGTTTTTCTTAGGGAAAGAAAGCATCACTGATGAAGAAAGCTCAGGATGTCCCGTAACAAGAAGAACTGGTGAAAACATTGCAAAAATTCATCATCTAATTGTGTGTCAAATCGTTGGCTGACTGCGGAAGCATAGCAGACCAAGTAAACATTAATAGATAAACAGTTATGAAAATCTTACCTGAAAATCTTGGCCAGCAATTCATGGCTCTTGTATCATGGCAATACACCAACTCACGTGGCACTGTCTATGAGGGAATTTTTAGCCAATAAGCAAATAACTGTATTGGAACACCCTCCTTGCCCACCTGATATGACCCCCCAAAGACTGTTTTCTTTACCCAAAGGTAAAGGAAATAGTGAAAGGGAGAGATTTTGATAACATTCAGGACATCAAAGATAATACAACAGCGTCAATATCCATTCCAGAAAAAAAGTTGCAAAATTGCTTTGAAGGGTGGATTAGGCAGTGGCATTGCTACATACCTTCAGAAGGGGAGAACTTTGAAGGTGACCATAGTAACATTCAGCAATGAAGTGTATAGCACTTTTTCTAGGATGAGTTCATAAACTCAATTGTCAGACCTCTTATAATCTAAGTAAGTAGTAGGCTATCCCATCTATTAATAGATTTGTGTAAGTATACTTTGTGTTGTTTGCACACTGACAAAAGCACGTGCTGACACATATCTCAGAACATATTCTCATATTTAAGCAACACACTAGTGTCCTAGGATAACAGGAAGCCTTATCCAGGTTTTATCACTGGGATGAATCACAGCAAAACTTACGATCTGAGGATAGAGAAGTCTAATGTATACTTAGTATTTGTTGAATGGCTGAATTAATAAAGGACTGAATTTTTATAGAAAATTGGCATGTCTAAACAAGGGAGAATATTTAAAAGAAAAATAACCCCTTTATACTACAGAAACCAAAATTATCTTATGTACTTTCTCAGAAATAACACCACTGATTATTAAATCAGCCATTGAGGGTAATGTGTGCATATTTTCTACGTCATTTTAGAACTATGAGAGTACATGCTCAAATTAAAGTTAACATGTTTAGATGAACATTTAATTTTGTTATACCCAGAGAATTGTTATAAAATTTACCTTTCTGGCTTAAAATTTTTAAATGTATTTCACTTACACTTAAATCTGTTTATGCAGTCAAAAGATCTGAGCACAATTGATCATGTTTCACTTCAAGAAACACTTATAAATAAACTTTGATCCCATAGGACAGATCCATTAATTATGCTTTCAGGGGAAGCATAATTAATGGATCTGTACTATAGAATTATGGCATTCAGTAAATATTAATAATGCAAACTCATTCTACCAAGCACCTTAATAGTACCCAAACAAATAGATCATTTTATATGGCTGAAGCTTTTCTTCAACATTCCCATATGGAACATGAGAGCATGCAAAACAATTTCACATCAGCCTTTCAGTGAGATCTTCATAAAAGATTAAAGAGTCTTTGGCAGAGAGGTTATGCATCCTAATAAAATGGTCTGTCAAAGTTTATTTTTATGAAACTTTTAAAAGCCCTGATTACAGCTTAGAAGCTATGAGTAAAAGGACAATATGTTTTATAATCATGAATAGCCTGGTTATATTGCTAATGAAGAAAATTTTTTAGATACGCTTTTTATTTTAGAGTAGTTTTAGATTTGCCGAGAATTGTAGAGATAGCACCGACAACTCTCACATAGCTCTTTGCTCGTTTCTCCCATTGTTATCATCCAACCTCAGCAGAGTACGTTTGTCACAACTTAAGAAACCAACATTGGTACATTAATATTAATTAACCTGGGAAATATATTTGGATTTCACCAGTTTTTTTTTTCTTCCAAAATGTCTTTTTTGTTATTCCAGCACCACAGCCAGAATACTGCCTTACAACTGTTATTGTGATCTCTTAGTGACATGGTCTGTGAAAGTTTCTCAGACTTCCTTTTTCTTCATAGCTTTGAATGCAACAGGGTATACCAGTCAGATTTTTGGCAGAACTCAACTTGAGTTTGTCGAATGTTTTTCACATGAGCAGACTATAGTCAGCTCATTCTGGGAGGAAGACCGTAGACACGAAGTCCCCTACTCATCACATTGTATGGCGGGTATGTAACTGCTGTCCAGAGAGGTCGGCCTGGATCACTTGGCATGCTTCTCCACTGCTGTCAGGTTACATTCTCCCCTGCTCATGCTTTACTCTTTGAAAGCAACTACTAACTATATCCAGGGATGGGAGATGGGGATTTAGTTTCATCGCTTGAAGAGATGGAGAATTTACAGAAATTATTTGGGCTTTTTCAGCAAAAGGATTTGTCATTTCTACCTAATTTTTATTTATTGGATAATTCAAAAATTACTTTGACTTGTACTCCACTAACACATTTTTAGTTTGTTGCTCTAATTGCTCCAACTTTGGTAAGTGGAAGCTCTTTCATGTTGACTTCCTTGTATCTTTGGTTTACTCCCAGCCTTTTGTTTTTTGGAGCATTTCTTTACTTTCTGATACAAGATGCTGCAAGATCATTTTTCTTGCCCTATTCTGACTTGGAGTCAGCCATTTCTGAAAGGGGCCCTGGTCCCTTTGTTAGAAAAAAACAAAAAAGCAAAAACAAAACACACACACACAAAATAGCACAAAGGAACATGGTCTACATGCTAGACATTATAAATATTTAATTTAATAAATTAATACATTTCTCTAGAGTGAGAGAAAAACATGATATGGCTTATATAATAGATTATTTCTAATAGGTGCATACTTGTAAAAATATTCCTAAATTATGTAATTATACACACAAACAAATGGCTAACTTGGAAATTAAATACAGAGGATTTGATTGGTGTTAAGTGATAGATCACTTATAAATCCATGGAGAGTTTTTTATTTCTTCATGTCAGAAGGTAGAAGAGAATACTTTATTCCTCAATGCTATTAAAATGAGCACAGATTTATACAAGATGTCCATAAAATTCATGTACAATTTGCTATGTTAAATTACTTTAAATTGAACACGAACTTTATGTACACCCTGTATTTATTAGTGACAAGTATAACAGTAGGAGCTAAGAGAGAAGATGTGACACTCAAAATGTCAACACGCTTTTCTGATTTAGTTTGAATAGTAGCTCTTACCCTTCAAGTGTCCTGCTTGTCTAGGGGCACTATATTGAATGTCATCGCCCTCTTCCATGTACTTTGCCCGTTGTCAGCTAAGCAATGCCCTTTGAGATTAATTACATTTTATAATCAAACATTTAAACCATTATTTATAAGAACGGGTGACATACCATTTCCCTAAATTGTTGTCTGAAAATTAACCTAGTAAAAAATTCCTATTATTATAACAAAAATATTTGCCTTCATGTTCTTTCTTTATTTGGGGGAAGACCAACTATTATGATTTACAAGTTTTACCATTCACTTTGGGTTTATTTTTTGTTAATAGGCTTAACTTTGCTTCTTTTTTCTCATCAACAATGACTCCTATTAATTCTATCATAACTTCATTTCTGATAGAGTAGGTACTAGGCCGATAGCCAATGTTGGTACAAGGATATGTGACTCTGAGGATTTCAGTGAGATCATTTATCTGCTATTTCCAGCCTCTTGATAAATTGTCCTTGATTATTCATAAACATATTAAGAAGCCATCTCATAGAAGCCAAGAGAAGTTCTAATTCATCTTCTGTCACTGTTATCCTTTAGTATGGTGTCATTGTCATATAGCCTGTTGAAATTGCTTTACCAACATTATGTGTCAACTCTGGATTTGTTAAAGTGGCATGGTATTTGCATGACAACTCTACATGCTTAGATTGTATTTTATTCCATTGAAAAATTTGAAAAAGGATAATTTTGCCCATCTACCTCTTGGAATTTTATTTAAAAGTGCTCTTTCTGTTTCTGCAGGTGCCCTCTTTTTCCCCAGGGTCAAAGATGAGTCAATATTAACAGAACCAGTCTCTGAGATGGTAGAAAAGTTACCTCTTTTGGCATTCCTGGACTCCTTCCTACCTAACACTTCATTGCTTTCCTTCTGCTTACTATCTGCCCAGGACGCTCCATAATCACTCACTCTGCAGAGGGTCTGGGTTATTACCTTAACCTTTTTGTTACTTTAGCAAAGTCTTTCTCCCTTCCCTTACCATACCTAAAGATAATATACCCATACTGTTATTTATTGTGATGAATATATGGTTAAGACAGTAATAAATATTGCATTCCCATATAATTCAAGATATTGGCTAAAATATATGAAGATACTGGCAAAATACAAGTAATCTTTGAAAATCTTGTGTTAGATAATGCACAGTATAAAGATGTATAAAGATAAAGGTTAGTTAATGTCCATTATACACCAGAAATTGAAGAAAGCGCTTTCAAAGAATAAGTCCCTAACTCTGCCATTCTGCAGCCATAATGAATTGAAGTGGAAGGTTAGCTGGAAAAAAAAACTAAAAGAACATCTTTGTGAACTTGAAGAAGGCTAAAATTTTGTATGGGGAAAACAAAAGCACAAACTATAGAAAATAAAAAAGATAAATAAATTGGAAAATTTGGCTGTTTTGATTATACTAAGAAAATAAAGATATAAGTCACAAACTAGGCAACAATTTTTGTAATAAATGCACATGAAAAAGATTTAATCTTCAAATAATCCAATGATTAAAATAGGCAAATATGTGTATTTGAACACTAATAGTAAATGGACACTTGATGTGATGTTCCACATCATTAGATACCCATGGAAATGAACATTAAAACCACAGTAAGCTATCACTACACACTATAGAATGGATACTTTTTCTTATTTGATGGTATACTATTCAGCCATTTAAAAAGATGGAGACTTTAACCTGGATTGAGGTGGAACACATTTTCTGGTAAAGTATCACAAGAATGGAGAGGCAAGAATCCAGAGTACTCAATTCTGATATGAAACCAATAGACAATTTAATATATACCCTCAAAGGGGAAAAACTCAAATCAATTCAAGCTGGGGGTGGAGGAACAAGGGAGCGAGGAGAGGGGAGGCGGGTGGGGGCTGGGGGGTTAAGGTGTAAGGCACACCTCTTGGTGTGCCAGGAGGACTATAAGAGGGACTTTACCTAGAAACTGTGATCAGTGTAAACTAATCCTTTGTGCTTCAATGAACCCAAAACAATAAAAAAAAAATAAAACAATTGATGAATATAAATATTTTTGTTACATAGATAGCTTTTGAACTAATTTTTTTCTAAAGAATGATGATACCAATGTTGGTGAAATACAATGCAAGTGGAAGTGCTAAATGCTACAACTCTTTTGAAAATCAGTTGTCAATTTCCTATAAAATTAACACAATACGAGATATAATAAATTGACCAGAAACCTGAGCAATTTCAATGATAAGTATTTATTCCAAGAAATAAAAACATGTGTTCACAAAGAGATACATACATCTATGTTCAGCATGGACATTTTCAGAATAGCCCAAAATAGGAAGCAAGAAAATTTCATTAACAGGAGATTGGATTGGGAAATTGGCCCACCATGAAATAGAATGCAATATTTTGAAAGAACAAAACTGCTAACCTAAGCAACAAAATGACACACTGAATTTTAAAATCATTTTTCTGAGTAAAGAAGCCAGATTCAAAACAGTTCATGCTGTATTTCTATTTATATGAAATTCTAGAGAAGATGAATAAAAAACCCCATCATTATAGAAAATATGTCATTGTTTTCTGGGATAAGGGTAAAGGATAGCTGAATAAAGGCATATGAGGGAACATTTTGAGATGAAAAAAAATGTTACATATCTTAATTTCGATAGTGGGTAAACATGTGAATACGTTTGTCAAAACTTACCCAGTTATACATCCAAAGGTTGCATTATATCATAGGTACATTATATTTCAAAATTAATTTTAAAAAGTGGTGATTTGAAAGTGAGGGATGAGATCATTTGCAAATTTGGGAGAATTATATTCTAAAAACAGCAACAGAGAAGCAAATCATTCTTCAAAGTAAATAATTTCTTCAAATAGAAAAAATTCTAGAGAACAATGATAATAGGGTGATATTCACTAGAATATCTCTGGTAGGCTCAAAAATAAGTACTTAGTTAGATTTTATCATTGAACTTAAAGATCGTTTTAATGTTAAGCTCAGATGAAGAAAAATAAAAGAGAACGTAGCCTGTATGGGATAAAAATTAGAAAAAAAAAGAAATTAGAGAATTACACCAATGGGGTGAAATAATATTTGAATGTGGGAAAAATGTTAGATTTATGTTATACATTCAGTGTAGCATTGGAAAGAAGTAGGTTGCCTATTGGACTTAGAACCAGAAAACCAGATTAAGGGTATTTGTTAGAATTAGGATAATCTTCGTATAACATGTCAAAAATATCTCATGAATTTTCCAATGGGCCAAAATACCCAGATGTTTCATGAGAATTGAGGAGATCCATTGTGTTGGGGTATTTGCTTTAGAGAATAGCTATTCTGTTTTCTCATGGGATTCACTTTTACATTATTACAAACCAAAAATGTATCAAAACAGGTAAAGCCATAATTCCACCCAACTATTTTATAAAGAATATTGTGCAATAACGTATAGAGTTAACTTTTATAAACAGCAAACATAACTTGTGAAGTTTTTTTTATTAATTTATATTTAGATATACAATTGCATCAGTATTGTCACTATTAAATGACAGGGTAAAGGATCAACATATGAAATACAGATATGACATAGTTCCAAAGGGTTTACAATAATATTTTGTCTCAAAGAGTAACAAAATGAGATGACATCTAAATTGCAGATCACTAAAGAGCAAGTGGGAAAACAACAACATAAAAATGAAAGTACTTATATTTAATTTTTTCCTGTGTATTTCTCAACTTGATAATTAAGTGCAATTTATCAGCTGTCATATGATATTGATTTGTTTTTCAAAACACATGTCTCAAGGTATCCTAAGAGCAATAGAATTGGAGTGTCACACTGTAAGATGAACCTGAAAGTTTTAGATAGACTACCGTTTAAGAATGACATTGAAAGAATCAGTGTTACGTGATGCAAAGTTTGAGTGTGTTTTCTACCGTCCTTTGAATTATACATTTATTTCTGGGAAGTTGTTGGAAACCTCAGCCTTTCAAGATATTTACCATGAATCTCGATTTTGAGTTTATGTTCTGGTAGAAGTTAAAAACATTCATTGGCAAGAATGTGATCCAGGCTTATAAATTTTTATGACTGAATGTCACCTTTGTCTTCTGGCGATATAATTTTAAGGGCATAACACTTGAATAATTTATGCATACTATCAATACTGTAGGTAAATTACAAGATTTTCAACCCCATACTAACTACATTCTGTCACATGCTGAATTCTCATAAAAAATCTAACATTGAGAAAAGCTTAGGTCTTTTTCTTACATTAGAATCCAGCAATAAATTAGTTGGTAAGACAAGCTTCATTCACTGTTATATCACATAATCACTTACTTGATTGGTTTTGATCAAATAAATGCCCTAGAACTCTGGATAATTTTAAAGTCAGTAACTAATCCTCCCAGTATATGTATTTCCCTGCTTCCTTTAACATACTATTGTTCAATTTTTACTTCGTTCCCTCCTAAAGGCATGCTAACTCTCTGTACAATCTTTTATCAGTGTCTAAAACAGGTGTGGAACAAGCTATATGAATATTATACTGAGTATTTTGATTTCTATGTTTACATTTACCCTTGGTTTTTGGACTAGACAGTACTCATCTCATCTAAGTGGATATTGAGATTGTATCCAGTTTATTGTTTACTGAATAAAGTGCATTTAATATGATCTTTGAGTACAAAGACTTTAAGAATGTGTACCAGCTATAGCCTCTATTCATTGAATGTGTTCTGCTGGAACTTGAGTCAAGGAAGCCAAAGTCTACTTCTTTCCCTTCTCAATAAAGATTAATTAATACTTTTGCTTTTGTCTGCAAAATTTTCTGAATTTGTGTACATGTATATTTGGAAACCAAGCTGAAAACTGTAGGAGTGCTTTAGTGTTTTATTTGCTTATCTGCTTTTACGGCAGAATTCCTCTGAGAAAATGGGTTAAGAATATGCTAAAAAATTTCTGTTCCTACCTATTTGTCAACACCTTTTTCTTGCTTTTAGAAAAGCAAATTAATGATGAACTTCTAACCCCTAATTCTTTTCTACACTAATCCCTAATTTATTTGAGAACTTTTCATTGATTGTATTTTTAAAGGACTATAAGATCTACATTAGCGACACTGAAATAATTGTCTTATATTGGTGTATATCTTTTGTTATTAAATATTTTGTTGAACAGAATGTAAGAAAGGTTGTAAAATGTCAGGGGTTAAGAATTTATGAGTTTTACATATTTATTATATCTTGAATTTGTAGTTACATAAATTAATGAAAGATATGTTTACATAATTTAAAAACCTGAGTATAATAATTTAAGTCTACATAGAGGAAAAAGTGTAAAATCAGCCTGAAAGTCATTGAAATAGAAATTTAACATCATTATAGGTATATTAATAGTTTAATTTTCAAAAAAGGTAAAAATATAAGTTCCGCAAAAGTAGTACTTAATACAGCTCTAACACAAAAAAGGCCATTATATTTAATGAAATGCACTTAAAGTGTACATGGAGAGTGATTATTTGACTAATTTCTTATATAATTACTTATTTCTATAATAGAAATAATTCATTACATAATCGTGATATAATTTTTCTACATCCATATATTTTTTTATTTTAATAAGAGGGAGAAGATTCTGAATTAAGACCAATAAAAATGACCGCAAAAAGATCACTTTAGATTTCATTCTGCTTCTCTTGCAGAGTGCAGACATGAGCCCGGCCAGCAGCACAACCTCACTTCCGGTTAGTCCTCTGACTGAAGAGCCAGTGCCTTTCAAGGTAACAAAAGAAGCAAATAAAAAATAATTATTTACAAGATTTTAGGATAGTTAATAAAGAGTTCAAGTTAGATATGTTATGCATAGATGATAAGGTGAATTTCTTTAGTTAAAATAAGTTTCTTTTGTTCCATTGTCTCTCTATTGCTACTAAGGGTAAAGGTCTGGAATAAAAATTACGGCTTTATGAAGCAGTTGTTTGCTTTGCATGTAAGAGATGGGAATTTCATTGTAATGGTGTTATTCACATAAATGAGAGGTCCCAAACTTTTGTTTATATTAATTTAAGTGATAGGTTTAGAAAGAATCTTTTATTTAGTGGTTAAATTTTCATTAGCAATGCTAGGTCACCAATAGTTGATGATGTAATTGCTAATAGTCAAAGTCAGGAACTGATATATGGAGTAATTTCCTCAAACCTGTTACATTTAATAAGTGTTTAAGTGTTTAAGTTTAATAAGTGAATCAGTGTTTAAGAGGTGCGACTAGCACTGTTCTTCTTTTTGGGTTGCTATATACATTACAGTTAGGAAGGAGTTTTGATTTTCCCCTTAAGATTAAATCTTTCTCCTTAAACCAAATCTTGAAGATCAGCTATTTTAAGTTTGTACTAGGGATATTTAGATATCATTAGGATTATTACATGTAAAAGCAATCTTTAAGATCATGAGGAAAACAAACCTTACAAGGTTGAGATGATACATTTACTTGAGTGCACTGCTTTCAATAAAACTTGTTTAAAGACTGATGAGATTTTGGAGGTTCATTATAACTTCCCAGGTTGTTTTCTTTCATCTTAAAATTATAATTGGGATGTTTCTGTTTCATAGAAGGACTTGTAGAGTGGCTGGCATGGGTTACCATTAAGTTAATATTTGCTATATAGTTGAAATAAAAATTATTAGAAGATAATGAATTCCATTAGGAATATATACTTTTGTATTTATGTAGTTATTTTGCCAAATGATAGATAAGTAACTATTAAGCACTCATTTCTGTACCAGAGAATTGTTAAATACTAAACAATATGTTGATTACATTTTTACTGAGAAATACATCCTTTATTATTATATACACAAAAAAGAGAAAACACTAGTAGTGTTGCAAACTTTAGTGTTACTTGATATTTCTACTTCATAGCATATGGGACAAAGTTTCAAGAAGCATATCTTTAACAAGGCTTTAATTGAATTCTCAAAGTTTCATCAGGAACTATTTTCTCTTTTCAATATATCAACAATGACCATAGTCTTCAAAAATTAATGTATTTTAGCAGAGGTTAAAAATGTCTGATATAGTCAGAATATGCTGACATAAAGCTAAACTAAATATAATCTTTAAGTTTCTCCAATGAGTAATAAGAGATCAGTATTTCTTTTTTGGTTAATGTAAATTGGCTTACAGGAAATTAAAACTCCCAAGTGCTTATTATATGTAATATTGGATTTTGATGGCCAACATAGTTATAGGACTTCTTAATTTGTTTCTATTGTGGAAGAAATATTATTTACATTTTTTCCAAATTTTTATCACTTACCTTTCTAGTATCTGAAAATCTCTAAATTATGAAATTATGAAATAAAACTCCAGTAACTGCTTCTTTTTTTATTTGTAAATTTTCATTATGTAAATTAGTAATAGCACACTTATTTATCTTTATATAAATAGAAAATATATGGAAAGTATTTTGAGTAGTACCTAAACAGTGTAGTGCATTATGATATCAAAAATGCATTGCTAACTATTTAACATATAGAAGACGGTTAAGTTTTAACTATATCTTAAAAGTACCTGATATTGTAATTTACATGTGTCTTAATCTTGGATTAAAATTATGTTGTTTTATTAACAAGGTAACTAGGAAGAATGCTATCTTTTTCCCTCATTCTTGGTGAATATGGGATGATCTTTCATGTTAGAATAGGACTCATTCTCTTTGCTTTAGCTTCTTTTCTGAAATATACTGAGTCTGCCACCCAGCTACTTCTACACTAATATTAAAAGAACAAGGCCAGGAGGTGCCCGTAGCTCACAGGTAACGTGCCGGCCACATACACCGAGGTTGGCAGGTTTGATCTTTGGAATGATTCAGAGTCAGTTGATTTTGTTTTTTTTTTTTAAGAGACAGAGTCTCACTTTGTCGCCCTGGCATCACAGCTCACAACAACCTCCAACTCCTGAGCTTAGGAGATTCTCTTGCCTCAGCCTCCCAAGCAGCTGGGACTACAGGCGCTGCCACAATGCCCGGCCATTTTTTTTTGTTGCAGTTTGGCCTGGGCCGGGCCTGAACCTGCCACCCTCAGTACATGGGGCCGGCGCCACACTCACTGAGCCAGAGGCGCCGCCCCAGATTCAGTTGATTTTTAACTACACTGTTTAAAATATAGACAAATGGAGTGTTTTAAAAGCAAACAAACAAGAAAACCTAAAAGTCAGGTGTGGTGGCTCACGCCTGAAATCCGAGCATCCCAGCACTTTGGGAGGTAGAGGAGGAAAATTTCCTGAGTATAAGAGTTCAAGAAAAACCTGAGCAAGAGCAACACCCCATCTCTACAAGAAAAAGAAGGATGGAAAGGAGGAAGGGCAGAAAGAAAGAAGGAAAGAAGGGGGAAAAAAGGAAGGGGCAGGGAAGGGAAGGGAAGGAGGAAAGGAGGAAGAAAGGAAAGAAAGAAATAAAGAGGAAAACAGAGAGAAAAGAAGAAAGGGGAAAGAAGGATTAGCTAGGTGTGGTGATGCATACAGATGCTGCATGGAGTCCCAGCTACTTGCAAGGTGGAGGCGGGGGGATCACTGCGGCCCAGGAGTCTGTCTGAGGTTGCCCTGAACAATGATGATGCCACTGCACTCTAGTCCTGGTGACAGTGAAACCCTGTCTCAAAACAAAACAAAATTTTTCAAAGAAGTTAATAATTACTTTTCTTCTAACATATATACCTGTGTTCTTGACTTGAGTGTTACATGAGAAATTGGGTGTTAGGAATGTGTCACAGTCAGATACAGTAAATTGAGTATAGAAGAAAATTGGATGGTGTCCTGAGGAATATTGCAAGGAGTCGAGAGAGGTAGGTTACACTTCAGAGAGATGATTAAATCTCATTTGTGACCAGATGTTTTCTTTTCCCCAATAAGGCAGTGTTTTCCCACTTTATTAATATTAAAACTTGTTTTTCAAATTTAATAAAGTCAGATCTGTTCTGAAAGATAGTCTAAGCCCTGTATTTATTCATCATGTACTTCTTTTTCATTCCCAAACTGCTCTTCAGTTTCCACTACACTTGTGCTTACTGTTTAAAAAACAATGTTGTTGTGTTTTTTTGGCTTACCTAGTTCAAAAATAAGGGAATTTCTCACACACACACAGTCTATCTGTTTTTGTCTTAAACAATTGGGAGATCTGGATAGTTCTTTTCTTATAGAACTACTTGGTCAGAAATGAGTAGGGTTCTCCATTTGCACTGGGCTCGGGGATTCCAGATCACCACAGTCCTTGCCATCTTCTGTGGTATTCAAGCCAGACCATGAAGGCATTTGAGTATATTCCTTCATGGAAGGTAATGTACGGCTCACAGTGCCCAACATACACTACATGTAATGAACTCATAGATTTCCCTGTCAATCTCTTGATGTTGATAGATTCTAGGATTCCAAATTCTTATAATTGTTTGGACTATTATTGGGAACACATATTTGGAAATAAAAGGAAAACATATTATCAGGTCCCTTCCTGGTTGCCACTTGTCATGGCCCCGGACTGGCCAGGTCTCCAGCTCTAGCTGCTTCTATGGTCCGGACACTGACCGCTGAGCTACCTTGCTCAGGAACAATTACCCTTAGGTGCCTGAGGGCTATTCGCTTTAACAAAAGGGAGAGGAAGAGAGAAAGGGAGGGGGAGGGAGAAGGAGAGAAAGAGAGAGAGTATTTGAGGGAGAGAAGCAGTCTATAGTACCAGAATGGATCTTAGCAGTCTTTCGTAGAGAGCCATGCAGGCTCCCTCGGGCAGGAGAAGCGACAGAGTCAGAGTGAGCAGGTCCCTGAAAGAATGAGCATGCTCCCTCCCGACTGTCCTCTCCTGCAGCCTCTGATGTAGTTCCGTGGCTACTTGCACCACAGGTGTACAATCACTGATGGTCTCATCTCGCCCCCGAGCTCTCATGTTAGAAGAGCTGAATCCTTCCCCATGCCCTTATCACCAAGGTGTTACATTACCGATATGTGACAGGTGTTTCTTATGATTACTGAGTGTTCCGACTTCTAGCTTGCTTCTCCTTCCCATCTTCTATATGATCTACTACACGTATAGCCTTTAAAAAAAAAAGAATTTAGCATTACATCACCTGTACAAACATACGTGGTCTGACATAGACCACTGTATCAGTGGTTCTCAACCTTCCTAATGCTGCAATGTATTTTCATTGTTAAAATGGGGTCATGACCCACAGGTTGAGAACCGCTGCACTATATTATTATGAAAGAGTCGAAGGACAACTAATTTTACATGAGTGGGAGCAATATTTTACCAAATAACTATAACAGAATCATACAAGTTCAAGATCATTCAAGTGAGGCATTCTCGTACAAAAAAAAGAGAGTGGATTGCTTAACAATTTTTATGGTTTTCTGTAGACTAACACTGAACAAAGTTAATGTTAATTTTAATGTGGTCATTGTACTTTATTCTATTTTTTCCCTGTAGTAGTCCTCCTGATTCCTTGTAGCCATCTAATCATTTCCCATAATCTGTCTCTCTTCTCCCTATATTGGCTCATTCTTTAGTCAAATGATCCTTTCATTTTTTTTTAACATAAATGCATTTATTAGCAGCCTCTATCAATTCCTGGAACTAACAGTCTCGAAGCTACAGCTGACCCATTGTTCCTGACCCCTCCATAATAAATAGTACAGTTTATTGTGGGTATGTTCTTTCTGCTAACCATGTTTGTCAGGTTTTAAATTTAACTGACTTCAATTAAACACATGGCTATGTGTTAGTTTTCCTCCAATAAAGTATCTTTTCTTGGGTAAGTATGTTAGGAAAGCATATTACCCCATAATACTGTCTCACCCTGATCTTGCAATGAATTCAATAGGAAAGAAGGAAAGATAGAAATTGAACTCTGATTTTTTTTAAAACTCTGCTTCAAAGTAAATTAATGAACCAAAGAACACCCTCCATTCACAAATGTTCAAAGTCTTTAAAAGAAATGAAAATACCTCATTTTGTATCTTTTTTTTTTCTTGGTCCAGTCATTAGCAGCTGACTCCCATGACGTTTAGGTTCTTGGATTGTCTGAAGTTGGGAGTCCGAGCCCCTCTCTGCGGTATAACCTTCTTCTCCTGGAACTGACACTGAGTGGTGCCTGGCTCTTTCCTGGGGCTCTTCTCCTTGTGAAATCCAATGTTCTTATTCCTTTTCCTCATCCCCAGGAATCATCTATTAGTCTAGAGAAACTCTCTTTTCAAGCTCCCCTCTGAAGTATTCCTCCTCTCTCCTCAGAACAGGCAGGGCACTGAAAAGAAACTGTTCAATGTGCCTTTTAGAAACAGAATCATGTCTGAAGATTCTCTGCCATTACAGGGACCTGACTTTAAGATGCACGGAGCCACCTAATTTAAGCAAGAGACAGAAAAGAGGAAATAGAGAAATGAATTAATGTCTCAAAAAATTAATCCTGACTTAAAATATGGGATGTTAGAGGGAAAAAATGATGCTTAACTCCACTTACCCAGAGAGCCTAAATTCAGGACTCAGTAACATGTAATAACTCACATAGTTTGTTCTCATTTATACAAAATAAAGAGTATTGAAAACAAAACAAGGATGATGCCCATAGCTCAGTCAGTAGGACACCAGCCACATACACTGAGGCTGGCGGGTTCGAACCCAGCCCTGGCCTGCTAAAACAACAATGACAACTGCAACAGAAACATAGCCGGGTGTTGTGGCAGCCACCTGTAGTCCCAGCTACTTCGGAGGTGGAGGCAAGAGAATCACTTAAGCCCAAGAGTTTGAGGTTGCTGTGAGTAGTGATGCCATAGCACTCTACCAAGGGCAACATAGCAGACTGTGTCAAAAAAAAAAAAAATGAAAACAAAACAAAATTATTTCAGAAAATATAGAACTACCAATCCTCAACTCTTTGCATGGCTTATACTTTTAGAGAAGATTTCACCATAGTTTCTATAATGGGACACTTATCTCTATTTATTTTTAATAAAAAACAGTTGGGAACATTGTAAGCAAGCTAGTTTACTTAGGAGACTGCTCGCTATCAAGTCCCAGGTCTGCTACTTTCTGATTGTTTTATGTTTCCATTTCTCCATCTATAAAGTGAGAACAACAGCATTCACTTTTTCACTGTGTTCTTGGAGGGTTAAACAAGTGAAATAGACAGTTCTAACACATGCTACCCAGCACACTTAAGGGCTGTCTTTTGCAGCCTTGGTGTCCCATTTTCTTCTTGCCTGAGAGCCCCACCCCAACAGCCTCATTTTAACTTGGCCACCTTTCAGAGACCTTATCTTCTGTGGTACTTGGGATTCAACCTGTGAATTTAGAGGGGGTACTATTCATCCTATAACACATAGGATGTACTATTCATCCTATAACACATATATATAACACATATAGCAGCCCAAGTCTCCTCCATGAATTCTTTTCTGCACACAAAGCGAACCCTAACCGGGCAAAGTGGCTCACACTTGTAATCTTAGCCCTCTGGGAGCCCGAGGTGGGTGGATCGCTTGAGCTCAGGAGTTCTAGACCACTCTGAGCTAGAGTGAGACCCCCGTCTCTAGTAAAAAATAGAAAAAGACTAGCAGGGCATGGAGGCACACGCCTGTAGTCCCAGCTACTCGTGGGGCTGAGGCATGAGAATCGCTGGAGCCCAAGAGTTTGAGCTTGTTGCTCTGGGCTATGATGCCGCCAGGGCCCTCAACCCCAGGCCAACGGAGTGAGACGGGTAAACCCAGACTCCAGGGAAAATACCCTGCACTTCCTGACAGGGAATGACAAAGAATGTACAGAAATCTTCACTCTGACATCCTGATATGTGATAGTCTTCTGTTAATCCAGTGGTCAGTACTCATTACACTCTCAGACAAATGTGAAGAATTTGTGTTTGAGGACATGCAGAAAGAAATATGTATTTTCTTGATTAAATTGTATTTTTTCATCCGTGTACTCGTTTAAGTATATGTGTAGTGTTCAATGCTTTTTAATTTTTATTTGGAAATTTTACTTAAATATGACACCGTATTTGAGTTAACTTACAGTCCTTCAAATCTTCATCGCCTTTGTTTTCTTGGTCCAGTCATTAACAGCTGACTCCCATGACCTTTAGGTTCTTGGACATCAAATAATTCTGATTTTAAAGAGCATTTTACTAGATTCTGGTTATAAACACTAAAAGTAAAATTTGCATTGAAATAATAACTACCAAACAATACTTTCGTATTCTTTTATGTTTTTTTTTCCCCCTTTGGGTTCAGTCAAGATAAATTTGGAATGAACATTATACTCATTATTTGACATTTGCAGACGGCATTGCTGATGTATGATGAATGCTCAGAGACTAAGAATAATATGAATTCTATATCTGGGTAAGAAAAATAAAATTATTTTTACATAACATCAAAATGAAAGATATACAATATCTCTCAGACAGTAGGCCTCCAGGAAAAATATTTTAATGGGAAAATACAAACAAATACTTTCACGTTGTCTACTAGCTTCACATTGCTGTCCGAATTCTTCTCATACTCTATCCAAATGATTTCAGGAGCATTTGTACAAGGTAAAAAATCTTGTTGACAGTAATATCTCCTGAAAACAATGGCATACCCGCTCCCTTCCCATCTCCAGCTCACACAATCATTCTCTTCTTCACATTTAAATCTCAGTGAATTTCTTCACCTTTGTCTAGGTTGGTGCCTTGTATTTATCCTAACATTTTTGGGTTCTCCAAGTGGCACTGGTAGAAAATGCTCTTTGTTAAAGGCTCATGTTAGCATGCTTTCAGACATTAGTCCTTCTACTGTTTGCTTTCTCTAATCAGAGAGTTCATTTGACAGATGTAGTGGACACGGTTTCCTGAGCATCTGATCTTATAAAGGATTAGTTTGGAAAATTGAATGCAAGGATGTAATTTCTATATCTTGGGTTAAACAGAGCTCCAGAAAACTATTTCACATGACTGGACAAAGGCGGATTCTGTAGGGGAAGACTGAATAGTGAGGTAGATTTGAGGAGCAGAAAGAACATGGGAAGATGTTTCTGGATTAATTTACATGCAAAGGCCTGATGTCCAGTTACTCCTAGCAAAGTTGTAAAGCCAATAAAGGCCTCGCAAAAATTAGGGAAAGGACAACATCTTCAAGAGTTTCTTTAAACAAAAAGAGTTTCAGGGAACAGAGTCATTATAACCTCAATCTTGGTTTGGGGATCCACTTCTTAGTAGACTTGTTTGCATCACCAAAAATTTGTTCTGTGTGCCAACAGATGCCAGACAATTTTATTTGGGAGCAATTGAAGTCAGCAGGTGACAGTGGCTGTCACTCTGCTCTCAACACGTGTTGCTCCCAAGTGTCCAGGAAATATTCATATAAGATAATCAGAGGTAACAATCACACCACCATTGCTGTGCCCACCAAAATTAACAAGATCTTTTAATATCTAATGGAGATATCAGTTATTGGAGTTGGCTGTGGATTAATATTATTATACTTCTTGAGCTAATGACATCATGATCAATGATAATTTAAACAACTGATCTCCTGTATAGCACATCTGGTGTTTATTTCTTATCTTAGTATTTCCATTTCATGTATACTGTGGATCATAATAATTTTTTTATTGTTTTTATGTAATTTCTAAATATCAATCCAGAGTTTAGCTATAAGTGTGAAGTATATTAAGTGTGAAATATGCTATAACACATTTTTCTTTAAGAAGTTAGTAACCAAGGTAAAATTGAAAATGTTTATGATTTATTATTAGCATGCCCCTTTGAGATGGACCAGGAATTTAAGAATCTATTAAACGTGGACTCAGATTTAGTTTATCTAACTATGAGTTCCATCTGTTATATCTTGGAATTATCTACATAAGTAACAGATGAATTTGAGAGGTTAAATCATATGAATATGCATGCTATAGAATGAAAGCTTGTATCCTTCAAAAATTCGTATGTTGGAATCTTTGCCTCTAATGTGGTAATATTAAGAGGAGGGATCATTGGTAGGTGATTAAGCCATGAGGGCAGAGCCCTTTATGAATGTTAGTAGTGTCTTTATGAAAGAGATCTCAGGAAACTCCCTTGGTCTGTCCACCGTGTAAGGGCTCAGATAGAAGATGGCCACCTGTGAATCAGGAGGCAGACCCCCATCAGGCCCTCATCAGACCAGGACTCTTCCAGCACCTTGATTTTGGCATCCTAGCTTCCAGAACTGTTAGGAATGAATTTGGGTTGTTTAGAAGCCACCTAGTCTATAGCACTGTGTTATAGCAGCCCAAACAGACTAAGATGATGTGTTTGTGATTATAAAATAAAGTGTGCAAGGATGAAGTGCAATTAATTCTCCCATACATCAAATAATTTAGTATGTCTCTTGGTAACCACATACTATTAAAAGGAGAACATTATGTTTTAATAAGACATTGTACTATTAAATTGTACTATTGTACTTTTCATTGTACTGTATGGAGATATTAGATAGCCCTGCTGACAGATGTAATAAAGTGAGTAAAATAAGCAGATATTGTGTTTTGAAGTTTTTGCGTCTATCATAAATTCAGCAATTTTTGACTACAGTTTTGATATCACATATAAGTAATTTGCAGGCATTCTATTATTTATAGTAGGCGTCCTCAAACTTTTTAAACAGGGGGCCAATCCACTGTCCCTCAGACTGTTGGAGGGCTGGACTATAGTTTAAAAAAAAAAACTATGAACAAATTCCTATGTACTCTGCACATATCTTATTTTGAAGTAAAAAACAAAACGGGAACAAATTCAATTCACACTGAAGCATGTGGCCCGTGGGCCATAGTTTGAGGACCCCTGATTTATAGTATTAGTAATTTTCTTAGGCAAAATTGGCAAGATGAAGAAATAAATTAGAAGTTGGATAATAATGATGAGAATATCTGATAATTCTATTTAGTATTGCCTATAGTAGAGATATTCTTGATAGTGTAGGGAGATAACGGACACCACTTCAAAATGTATTGGTTCAATGTTTTTTGGCAGAAACTCACTTGTCGGGTAGTGGCTGAGGCATAGCACAGAAAACTAAAAGGTAAGCATTTGCTAGATGGATGTTTAGCCTAATAGCAATAATTTTGGAAAAAGATGTAATCTGAGTATTGTAACTGTTGATGTGAGATTCTCAGCTAAGGAAATTCTCTTTTTTCTCCTAAGTTCTTGGCTTATGTTATTAGCAGTGTGTTTATGTCTTTGTATTTGGACATATCCTCTTTTTCTTAGGTAATTTCTTTCACTTTAGTAAATATGATGTGAACCCTTGTATCAGGATATATGACAATCACATGATTAACATGATTATATAGGCTAAACCTGTTATATTAAAATTATGGGCATAAACTTCTGATAAGGAATCAAGGTTTATTTGAAGTAGTTAGGCCTTATTTAAAAAGAAACACTTGGGCAGAAGTAGTTAAGCCTGTGAATTTTTAAAATACTGAGCAGAAGTGTTAAAGCATATTTGAGGTAGGTGAATTAAGCTGTCTTTTCTCCCCTGAGTGTCTTTGCCAGAAACAGAACCTTTGATAACAGAACTAAGTAGGAAGCAGAGCCATACTAGTTGCTATGCCACGCTAAAAAGAGGTTGGCCGTGATTTCTAGTAATATTGCTCACAGCAGTCAAGCCGACAGTGGTCTACCCTCGTTTTAGCATCAGCCTTTTTCTCCTTGTATTTCTTGCTCTTTCCCAGGGTCTTTGGCCTCCTGTGACATTAGTTTTAGTATTGCCATTAAACCACCATTTCTGTTACTTTCTTGAATGCAACGAGGCATTCAGAAATTAACAAACATTTATTGAGACCCTACTATGTGTAAAGATAGTGGGCTGGAGACATTTATTCTGACTATGAAACATTGCCATGTGCTAGAAAAGTGAAAATTATTTATGGTGAGGAGAGAGAAACATCCCAAGATCTCAGGCAAGGGAGAAGTAAAAGAGAGCCCCTGACGACACAGAAATTACACACACTCAGTCTTGTGTTGCTGACACGGTGACAAAAAAGTTATTTGATGTGAAGGACATTATGGATAATACTTTACAAAGAAATTAGGAAATTCTTCCAAAGGGAGTGAGGTACAAGAAGTAAATAGAAATCAAGCAAGTGGTAGATGCTTGAGCTTGATGTCTACGGAATGGGTTGTGAAGATATAATTATTGATAAATATTACACGCGGATTTTTAGTGTATATTTATGACAGTTAAGATCCTCTGCAAACTATTACTTTAATACAGATACAATTTGCATTATATTTTTAGCATATGCAGATACAGATATCAGTATAATGAATAAAATTAAAATGATTCATTAGGGTATTAATCCTCAATACATAGGATTCTTATTTTATTTTTCAGATAAGAAACTGGAAATGTAGAATAGTTGAGCCATTATGAATGATGGTGCTGGCAAATGGCTTGACTGACGTCCAAACTGGGGTCTTTAAAATTCCAAAGGTTGTGATTTTAACTATTGCACTATGCAGAGTCTACAGTGGTTTTAGTTTAGGGATGATTGTGGTTGTCCATTTATCTCCCATAACTCAAGAGGAGTAAAGATAGAAACAGAAGTAGAGACAGAAGGAAGGGTAAAGTGGAGAGGAGAGGATGGAAGAGGGGAAAAAGGAGGGTAGAGGAGGAAAGAGAAAAAATATTATAAGCAAGTATCTCTCTATTAAGTTCAGAACATAATGCTACTAAGGTTATGAATTTCTTTTATTAACAAACCTAAAAATTTAGAGCAATCTTTGCAACCCTGGAATGAATGCCATCTAGAATAATGGTTAGTTTTCATTGCTGCAGGCAAAATAATTTGAGTAGCTAGTTTGATTTAGCTGGTTTAAACAGAAAGGATTTTCTTCCAAAATACTTGATAACTTACAGAATTTCTTGGAAGATCAGCAGACCATACACAGATACATAGGGACAAAGTACCAGGCAAGATTCTTGCCTGCAGGGGATGGATTATAGTACCACATTGAGAGCAATAAAAAGTAAAAGGGAAGAAGTTATGAAATTTTCAGTATTTAGTGTAGAGAATTTCATTTAACCTATTTGCTTTCAGTAGTATATTCCCCCTCTCAGGTTCCCTGTTTCCATAGTCCAGAGTTTACCTTTTGAAGAGGATAAACTTTTTCTTCAGCTGGGGATGGGAGGAAAAAGTGGCCGAGGTGGGGGGAATCTTTTCAGCCAGTCGTCTGGTTGTCCGCTCCATCCTTAGTCCCATTCTGACGGGTGCCTACCTGCTCCTTGGTCCCGGAGGAACAGCAGGGCTGTGTGAGATGGGAAGGTGCACTGCCAATTTCTGGGACTGTCTGACTTCCAGTTTCTCTCTGCACTGCTGTCTGTTCTCAAAGTGGTCATAGACTGTACGAGGAACATCTGATCTGAAACTGTTCCTTTAATTCTACCTTGGGTTGACATAGAGATTTATAGCTTTTACATTCATTTGTAAAAGAACTTTGAAGACTCAATCTATGTGCAAACCAAGCTTAATGTTGTACACATGGTCATAAAACACGATAAACAGTAAATATTCAATTGTCTGTGAACGTTGATGAAAGATCAGTGTCTGGGTCTAATTAGCTTGACAAGACCAAATGGCAATCAGCATTATAAATTTTGTTTTAACTTTTTTCTTGTCTTTACACAGACATTAACCATTAAATGTTCAAGATTTTGTTATTTGCATTATCTTTTCTTGGAAATATGTTTGGACAAAGCCCTGGCTATTAGGAAAATAAAGAACTTTATTAATAATCATTACTGTCTTATTGGAAATAATTTCTTTTTGAGCTCTACTTCATTTAGTCCATGCAAAGATTTGCTGAGGGGTTCAGTAAAGTTTTAAAAAAGACTGATGCATAAGCTCAGATATGTAAAGGGATTCACATATGGTTCTAAAATTGTCTTTAAGAGAAGAATATGAAATATACACTTAAAGAAATGAGACAAATAACCATGAGTCACATGGTTTAATATCATTACTTTATAGGCTTTTAAGTTAATTTTAAGGCTTTAGCCAAAAAATGCAATATGAGATTTATTAATATACACCAATTTTAGTTTTTATTCATATTGAATAATTAGGTTATTAGCTACGTAATTTAATATATTTTTATGTGGTGAAGACACTTTAACTGGTTACAGCTACTTTTAAAAGAGCGTTAGATTCATTCAGATTAACCTGTTGATTTGGTAAATAACTGTAATTTTGTCCTAACGCCATGTACCATATGGTGTTTACCCTCTTCTTAAGAGCTCCTTGAGGAAATTGTATGCAGAAACACCAGTACAAATAGTGATTTAAGGAAGCAATGGAAAATATAAATCCTAGTGATGGTTAATAGGATATTAAATAGTTGTTAAAGTATTTGAACCTGATTTATTGGATTATTGATTCATGAAATTATATTTTTAATTGTTTGTTTTGGTGTCTTTATGTAATGTATTAATTTTGAGTAATCTGTTCTCTTAATAGTGGTTTTGTAAATTTATTATTATGTAACTCATTTTAAGCTTTGTGTTTCTCTTCTTGAGTAACAATGCATTATTTTACATCTATGCGTGTATTTTAGATTTCAGCTCATATTGAGACAATGTAACAGATTTTTTGATATTAGAAAATATGGGACATAAAATCTGTTCCAAGATTTTACTCAGAAGTTAACTGTTTGGAATGTTGCCCCTGCTCATCCACAAGCAGGGATTTAATCTGAAAGTTATCTACTATTCAAGCTTTAATTTACTGAGCATTTCCAACGGTGTAAGACACATTTTAAGGGTGTTTTACATGTTTTTCTTGGGAAAACATTACAACAACCCACAAGTTAAGCTAGGCATTTTTTCATCCCAGTTTCTGTAAAAGGAAATGGAAACTCAAAGACTTTAACATATCCACTATTCCCTTAATAAGTTGTCAAAAGCCAGACTGATTTCAAAACTCATGTTTTTGACCATGATGATGTTTTCCAATAGCACATACGTCATTTTTTTCTTTTTTTTAATGTTTAATATTTTTTTTATTTTTAAGTTCAACATACAAATATCCATTGTATACCATTAACAGAGAATTATAGTTAACATGACAACACAAAATATGAAATACATAGAAATAATTCTTCAGAAATATGTAGAATTCCTACATGGAAAACTTCTAGTTATTATTGAAATATAAAAAGACATGTCTATATATTGCAAAATTATCATTTTTTATGTATTCCTTCTGTTATAACTCAAGTTATTATCTTTCTATGGATATCAGTATACCATGTAGCAAATTTAGTTTGCTGTGGGGGTTCAGAAGGATTGTAGCAAACAGTGGGCCCATTAGGGGGCACACATATCGGATATTGGGTGTTAGTATATATGTAGGGTACCTTCGGGCTTTCCTGTATATTCATACTAAGAGTAAACTAATAACACAATTTTGACAGTTTGTCTAGTTTGGGTTACCTTTTGGGTATGTTTTTCACAACCTTCATCATGTCTTACTCCTAAGATTAAAGAAGGAAGGTGAAAATGTGGAAAGCAAATAATCAGTCAGCAGTCCCACACGGCTGCTGCTCGTCCTCCAGCTGTGCCGAGCGTAGACAGTCAGCTCCTGGTATGGGTCTGGGGCAGGCCTGCAGTCTAGTTTTTCAGGGTGAGACGGTGGGGATGCTCTGGGTGTCCGCTGGACTGTCCACTCGCCACTTCCGGCTGGTTTCACACGTGAGTGATGTATCCAGGCGGGGATGCCATTCACCTTCACTGCTGCTGGTGTGGACAGGATCACCAAGTAGGGGCCTTTTCACCATGGTTTTTGGCAGGCTCGGGATCTAATCCACACTTGGTTACCTGGACAGTGGGGATGGACTGGGGGTGATAAATTAACAGGATATCTATTATTCACCCATTCTGAAATCTTTTTTGTTATTTTTTCCAGTGACATTAGTTGGTTAATAAGTTAGTAAATTTTGTTTCTTCTTAAGTAGTTCTTTTCAAATTGGAATTTAAGAAGCATTGTCTTCTGAATTCACAGAAGAGGAGAGTCTTTCCTGCCTAACTTCGTCTAGATGCTTCCAGAGGCTTAGGCAAATGTGAACATAAATCATGTTAACAGCCCACATTTGAATCAGCATAGATAGATAATATTTATGATTTTATTTTAAATATTCAATGTTCTTATTTCTAATGAATTATTTTTTAGACATTGGAGGTGGATTTCTTTCTGGAAGATGAAAGACCACAAGCGATATGAACCACTATGTAAATAACATGTAAATATCACCTTGCCCCCATCTCAGTCCTGCCTCTGCAGCCCCTTCTTTCCTTAAATGTACTCACTTTCCTGGGTGATTTCATACCATCTGAAAACCAATGCTTCTCAATCATTTTATCTCAATCCCAGACCCTAATTTTAATTTTTAGGTACTTATGACACAAATACATGTTAATTCTCTTACAGTTTTCTTAGAAGGCTTGACAAGATATGAAAATATTGTTTCTAGTTCTTGTTATGGCACATTATGAAATTGTGGATTGGCAGAGGACAGGAGCCCCAGAAACATATTAATAAATGTTTGTATCTTTTAACATACCTAGTAAAGTGCTTTGCATATTTTAGATTTGTATTAAGTACTTACTGAATAAAAGTACTTATTAAGTTTCATTAAGTACTTCTTGAAAGTATAATAGAACATTAGGTTAAAATGAGGACATTAGGAACCCAGAAGAGACCTATATGTACTTTTCCCACTGATATGAATATATTATTGAAACTAAAAATAAATGTGTGAAAACTGAGATTTAACCCAGTTTAATACTTTAAGTAATGTCAAGGTAATGTTCCTTTCATCCCTCATCATAAAAGAAAAAAACATTTCCCTTTATATAAAAATATTTCCCATGGTTTCTTATTATTTGTTCCTACTTTTGAAGTGGAATTGGGTTAGAGGTTGTCACAGGACAAAATTGCAACAAAGTCATTTTAAAGATCTTAATTGGCCTTTATTTGTTATTCCAGAATCAGGCAACACCTCTGTCTATAGAACAGAACGAGTATTCTAGTGAGCTGAGGAGGGGAGTTTGGTTTTATAGATAGAAAAGAGCTGAGGAAAAGGAGAGAGGACTTCTGTATTATGCCAGCTAAAATTGTCTTGTTTGAAATTTGGCCATTGCTTTGGGAAAAACGCTTCCAAAGTGTGCTTTCCTCTATACTCCACAACAATCAACATGAAAGAGAACTTCTGTGAGCAAATGTGGGGTTTTACCTCACACATCGAGTGTCTGCTAATTCAGCCCCCACATTATCTAGCTGGAGATACTGTCAGATCCATGGGATGAGGGCTCAGTCCTCAAGACCCCCCTCCACAGACCTTAGTTGTAAGTCTTGGCCCTGGAGCTCCTGACCAACAGTCTTCAAGTTGGGGTTCCCACTCCCCCTACCTCTCGGGGTTCTATTAATCTGCTGGAACAGCTCTCAGAAGTCAGGGAAACACATGTACTAATTTATAATGATGGAAATTACAAAGGGTACAGATGAAGAGAGGTGTAGGGCAAGGTATCGGGGAGGCACACAGCGTTTCTGTGCCCTCCCTGGGTGCCCGCCTCTCTGAAGCTTGTGTTCAGCTCTCGGGAAGCTCCCTGAACCCCGTCCTTTTGGGTTCTTACGGTCACCATTGCAGAGGCATGATTGACAACTGGGTAGAGTGTGATGGGACAAAAAGCACATGATCTAAAAACCCAGCCAGACTTTTCTGCTCAGATTCTTCCTGTTCTCTCTGTGTAGCATCCTTTCTCCAGGATGCGGGAAGGACCTTCTCTAGAATGAGGGTCTTGTGACTTTATTGGGCAGGTGAGAGGAGAGGAGAAGGTGACCTATTCTATTCTATCTCCCGAGGTCGGCTCCTGAGGCCTAAAGGGCCCCAAACATAACAAGGACGGCAGGCGTTATGAACTCCATAGGAACCAAGGTTGCAAAAGTACACAGTACATATACGTGACAGATATATTGTGTACAGATATCATCATGCTGTTAGAGGGGCATGGTGGCTGCAGGGAGTCACTGAAATAATAGGAAAAAAAAACAAACAAGGTTTCAGTAAGAAAAAGTAAGTGTTTATTAACAACCTGCACAGCAAGCCAGGCTCTATCCTAGTGACTGAAGGCGGGGTACAAAGTGCAGCCTCTAAGTTTTATACACAACTTTGAGGAGTATCAGCTGCTTCTTGGGCGTCTCCCAGGGTCTGACTTAACTCTGTTTTCAAAACAACCCACCTGCAAGGTATTGAGAACAACCCACTTAGCAAGGGTCTTAATAACAACCCAGCTGTAGGGACTTAATCAGCCTCATTCCCATAGCAGCCCAGGTCAGCCTCACCCAGACCTGCCCAAAATAGCCTAACTGCAAGCACCTGTCACCTCCCCTGCTCATCTCTAGCTCGCTACCTAGCTTGCAACACCACAGCTATCATATCCCACTCTACTGATCTCTCGGAAGGTAAGATAAATAACTTAGTTTCAGCTTGATGATGTAGAATTTTTGCGTTCATTTGGTTTGGTTTATTGGGCCTAGGACAGGAGCTCAGTCCCACCCAATGAGCTCCTAATAAATTTTATTTAGCAAGGTAATAAATCCTTGGTTCTGAGTAGCACTCCAACATCTTAGCACCTAAACTGTTGGACCAAGGAGCACATAGTGCCAAATTCCGAGTGGGAAAAGGATGCCCATCAAGTTGCTGAGTGGGGCTCTAGCAGGAGGAATTGTAGGTCAGTAAGAAGCTGATGGACTGCTGGGCTTCTCACTCCCCTTTACAAAACAGTAGTGAACCGAGCCAGGGAGGAGGGCATTAAAGAAACTGAAGTTCTTCATTTTAAATCCCAGTATTTCCTTTTACATTTAAATATGGTTTAAAACATAAACTAGGCAAAGCTTTAGTGGGAGGAAGAGGACTACTAAGTTACGTAATAGTGCCCCTTTCTTACATCAAGAACCTGCTTCTCTTGTTCTCTTTAAGGGGAAAAGAACGAAATTCTATTTCTATAGTCAAAACAATAAAGATGTGAAATGAAAAATATTATAGCACCTTTTATCTTTGGTATGCTAATGGACAAATTGATTAGTAATTTAAAACATTTTTGAGTAAAAAGCTAATCTTAAGCGTTGCTGGGAACAAGGAACAAGTTTCTTTTCTTCTCGGAACCTTTGCACTTCTCCTCCTATCTATTCTAGGGCTTTCTGTCACTCCCTAGCCATTTCTCAAATGTTTTCTCATCGTTTTCTACCATCTTCAGCATTAGCCTTTCTGGGCATTTAGGATTTTATAAAGTCATTAGATGTAATAAGGAGGACTTATTGCATTGACTCTCCTTACACTTAAACCTTGCTTCTTCCTTAAAATGAGAGGGAAGAAGGAAGATACCAAGGAAAATCAGACATTTCAATATTTCACTGAGTTATTTGCTCACCGGGTCTTGTTCTCTTTTAATGTGTGTCTCCTGCCCCTTTGTCCAGCTTTTTCAGGCGCCCAAAATACTTGTAGAACTTGAAGTAAACTCTGCCCTTCCAGGTAGATTATATAAACTAATGAAGACAGGCTTGCGCTTAATAGATTATTATTTAATAGACAAAAAACATTTTGGAAGATGATCCCTCCAAGTAAAGTGTGTGTCTTTTTTGTTTTTAACAAGTCATTTTGGCCAATATGTTATTAAGCAAAATTATAATCCATGAAGCTCTTCATCTGCTATAGAATAAAACAGTACTTGGTCTTTGGATATAAACATCATCACCACTAATTAAATTGCCTTTCTGGAGAAATCATAATGCTGACTAATTTTCCTTAGGTGTCCTGTGCCTACAGACACATTGCTTGTCACCCGGCTATGGTGCTTCCTGACGTGTAGGTTGCATGGAGCATAAGGACAAGATACTTAAGCAGAGAGAAAAGTAGAATACGAAAATCATAAGGTTTTCTCTCTAAGATATGAATTATTGAAATAAATGTTTAATTGTCTTTAATTTCAGAGTACTATAAGGATACATACAATTAGGTTACATTCTTTGCATTTGTTAGGAAACATTCATGTTGTATTATAATATTAGTTTTTGAAACTTAAGCAATTATGAGATATAAGCCTTTTAAAGGAATGACAAAGAAAATATGATTCAATTTATTTCAAGTTTTGGAAGCCTAATTCTTCGCATCTAAATAATTATTTGAAAGTCCTTAATACACATGACTTCTTAAAAAGTCACTTGTAACTTGAGTATTAGTAGCAAATGATTCTCTCTTTTCTACTGGCTGGTGTCACTTTTAAATACTTTAATGATGACACTGTACTAATAACCAAAAATATATTTCTCCCTACAAATTGAATGACCAAAAATTTAATAAATTTTGATTTGTAAAATCAGATTTTTCTTTATTCTATGACGTCTTTCACTGTTCTTATTCTCCTCTGAGGCCCTATGCTCATTTCTTTTCTCAAATGAAAAACAAAGAAACAACTTATGGCAAACTCAAGGTGTCTGCAACAGCCTCTGTAAAATCCCTTTGTCCAGGTTTCCTTTCAGTCAGGAACATAACTCTTAGCAAACAGGTCACTAACTCACGTAATTAACTATCTGCTGTGTTCTCTGGGGAGTTTTTATATTAGACCTGAACTGCCTTAGTCTTTAACAAGCTGTACAAGGCCTTAGGGAAGCCTGTTTTTAACAAAAACTGCTTCTTAAATAGGCTTTGGTCTCCTTTGAGGACTCTGAATTACTGCACAAAATCCTAACACACGTATTAACAATACATACATATGCAGATTTTAAACAGGGTGAAATATAATTTTTTTTGTCTCCTTCAGAAACACCCCAATGTGGTCTTCCATTAAATATTTCTTGTCCTATGAACGCTGATAAACAGATATTTTATCCAAGCTCCTCCAGATCTTTTGGAAATATCCTCAAATCGTGTTTAGCATTTCCCTCTATGCATTTTTGTTAGGATCAGAAATAGACATGTGAGGGGAATAATCCCTTTCTCCCTTTTTTCATGCATACAGTTTTTGTTTGTTTGTTTGTTTAGTGCTTTCTCTTTGACAGTCACTAAATTGTATCCAGGATTGCAAAGTTAATTAAGCTATAGATTCTTTGCTTCTAGAAATTTCCGTCTAGTGAAAAGTGAAAAAAAAAATAGACAAATACAATGATAGGGTAGGTTGATTGAGAAGGGCTGTAATAGACTTTTATCTATATCCAATAGTCAGACATCCAATTTAGACCAAGAAAGGATAAGAGGTGAACTGAATTTTAAACAGTGAGTCATGTTTTACTAGAAGGGGAAGGGCCGTCCTGAGCAGAAGGACAGATGGGTATGTGGAGATTATGATCCATCAGAGGATCCGTAAGGAATCCGTGACTCTGTGTGGGCTCCGTCAGGGGTCTGAGACCAAAGATGCAGATGGCATCATTGAAGGCAGTGCAGGAAGAAGGAGGAAAAATATGTGTGTGTGTGTGTGTGTGTATACACACACGTGTGTACACGTATATGTATGTAATTTTAATTAACTCAGCAAATTTTAATGCATAAATATAATTTTGAGGACTCGTAATATGCCAAACTCTAAACAAGTCACTATCAGCCTGTTCATATTTGAACACAGCAGATAAATTTTCCTAGTACAGATGGAAATATCTTTTATTTATGAAAATAACTTCCAGGAAGTTTTGTACACATGATTATCCTAGTTCATGTACAATGTCCTTTATGCAGAAGTTTTTTTCCGACTGAAATTTTTAGGATCATGCCTGTTAAGAGACACCAGATACTACTAGGTAAAGAGAAGTGAAATATCTGAATGTTTACACAAAAAGCAATAAATCCATTTCATTTGAATACATTACTTATATATAAAAAGTATAAAAAGAATATACCACAAGTGATAAAATAAATGACCTTGTCATTATTTGATAATTACATAGGCATTAAAATTTAACTGAATATACGTACATGATTTAATAAAGCTTTCAGATGTTTTCCTGGATTTTTTTTCTCTGTGTTCACAGATTTTGGCAATAACTCATATTTATTTCTTCTCCATTGAGACAGAAGTAGGGGCAATGTAAAGATATGAAACATGTATGAGGTCTAAGATGCCATAAGGTGTGTGCTCTAGAGCTCAGAGGAGATGTCATCTATACTCTAAAATTTGGAAAGCTAAAGCAATTCATCATACCATAGCACTCAGTTCAAGTTAAAATGAATTGCCTGTCTAATGTGATTGTACTACTGAGGAAGTGGAATGTCATTTATCAGACTAAAGAACGGTGCTCAGCTATCTCACAGATGCTTTGTGTTTTACTGAAACTTAAAAAAATGAATATGATAGTCATTATCTTAAAATTACAATTTTTACCCAACAGAGCTTTCTGGATTTGTTCCATTGGAGGACATTTAAAGAAAGATACAATGTAACAGATTCATTATTCTACTTATCCCCCGTGCCTACACATTTTTACCCCAGGCGAATTAAATCCATCTAAGAATTCAGCAGTCTTGTGACCACAGTTCTTCAAGAGACAAATGCAAATGTAGAACAAGTCTACTTTTTCTTTAAAGACATCCTAACGTGATGGCATTTAAACTTTGGTTTGTCCATTTCATCCATGATCCAAATAATAAGTTTAAACAGCTGCTGTACTTTGAAAATGATCCGTGATGCTCTTCTCCCTAGATGTCTGCTGAATTCCAGGTGACCTAAACCAGATGATTGCCCTGGCCTAGGGAGCTCAAAAGGTTACTTCTCTGTGAATGCCTTGGTGGCTGTCATCAACAAGCGCTGAGAATATGTAATTTTCATAAATGTTAGACCGTGCATATCTAGGTCACCTCGTATTATGTGGCTAATTAAAAGTTAATCGTACTTCAGAGTAACAGGGTAGACAAGTAGTTCTGACGCTTCCTGGGGTGGCTGCAGGATTGCCTCAGTGGCTGCCCCTGCTTAGTGTTCATGATTTTTTATAATTCCTCCCCTTATCTGCTCTCTTTACATGAACTGAATACAGGAGAAATAATTTCTTGTCACTTCCAAGATTAGTTTCTTCTTTCTTTATTTTTTTCCCACTCTATCACCCTTGGTTGAGTGCTATGGCATCATAGCTCACAGCAACCTCAAACTCTTGGGCTCAAGCCATCCTCTTGCCTCAGCCTCTCAAGTAGCTGGCACTCCAGGCGTCCACCACAACACCCGGCTAGTTCTTTCTGTTTTTAGTAGAGACGGGGTCTCACTCTTGCTCAGGCTGGTCTTGGATTCCTGAGCTCAGGAAATCCACTCCTCAAGTGCTAAAGATTAGTTTTTTAAAAACTGTTGTCTTTTGACCTGGATGCTCCACCTCACTCTCCTTTGGATCGCTCACTTTGGGAGAGGCCATATCATGAGGCAGCCCTGTGGAGAGGTCCAAATTATAGCTCGAAAGCAAGTTTCCTGAGGGCCGGAAACAACCTTGTTGAGTAAACTTGAAAGCAGACCCAACCCTTGAGTGGAGCTGTGGGATGACCACACCTCGGCCACAAGCTGGAACGCACTTCATAAGAGCCCTTGAGCCAGAGATGCCCAGCTAAGCTGTGCCTAAATTTTTCACAGAAATTGTGAAATAATTAAAAGTAATGTTAAGCCTGTGAGTTTTGTGATAGTTTGCTAAACAGCAATATATACCTGATACTACAAAATAAGGACTTTCTGTCTCCAATAACAGAGAATCTAGTTTTCATTAACATTTAATTCTCCTGAAAGTCCTGACCTGCAGCGTACTGAACACTGTAAAAATCTCCTTACAGCTTCTGCAGCTCCTTCAAGGAATTTTGTACTTTCACGAACATTCTCCTCAAAATCTACTGCCCAGAGAGATGCACAGCCACTCTGGTTTTTCAGACTTTTGTTACAGCAGCAGCCCATACTCAGAATAAAAATCTGTATTATCAGAGTAAGGTGAAAAAATAGAAAACTTACCTTGATGTTTGCCTAAAGCAGTGGTTCTCAACCTTCCTAATGCCGTGGTCCTTTAATACGGTTGTGACCCACAGGTTGAGAACCACTGGCCAGAAGAGATGTCCAAGCAAAGTGGGAAAGGTGCCACCTGGTTTCTTCTAGCAGTGATACAGTATAACACAAGAGTAGGGAGGTAAATTAAAGGAAGTTTGTTAAACGAAAAAGGAGCCAGTACTTACGGTGGGCTTGAAAAGCCTCAGTTACTCTAGAAATCACATTATGTTAAATTTAAGAAATGGCTTCAAGCAAAAGCAAAATCTTTCCCTGGAAAATGTAGTTTAATGGCATAAGAGATATGACCTCAAAACCTTTTTTAAGACCTCAAAATGATTAAATCTGGTGATTCAGAAATCTCTAAAAGAGATTAAGACTATTATCTGTGTCCTTGGCAACATAAATAATGGCTTCTGGAAAGCTTAAGTGCATTAGTCTTCATCAGTAAAAGCAAGAGCCCAAGATAGAAAGGAGCTTATCTCAAAAGATTTGTGAATGTGCCTTTGTCACATGATGTAAATCCCAAGAAGATTCACAGGAGATCCATGACATTCTTAAAAGAATCATAAGTGCAGAAACTTTGCCAGGTTGAAAAGACCATAATAGAAATAGTTCAGAAATGAGAAGCCTTTTGGACTCTCAGGACTCTCAATTCTGATTTGGAGTCCACCAAGAAAGCCACTTAGCTGAATGATGATGACCCAAAGGGTAGAACTAGACCCCAGAACTTGCAGCCAAGAGCTGTGGGGAATTAAACAAAACCTCTTGTCTTTCTTAATTAACTTCCAATAATTGCATGATTAGCCTTAGAACTCCCATGGACTAGTGGCGCCTGTGCACCTGCCATTTGCCCCTTTCCATTATCCTATTCCTGTTCTGCTACTGGGCATTGGGTGTTTGGGATACCAGTATCTGTTTCCAGACGAAGAGGAACTGTATTGAAGTAGATATATTCACTTAACTGCACCTGGAGTGTCTAAGCCACAAGCTAGACCTAGTTCAGATAACGAGAGTATATATTGGAGTAGATTCTATAATGCTATTAAACTTTGGGGGATATCGAAGTAGGTGAATACGTATTACCTGTGAGAAGGGTGTTAGTGAGCAGAGGCCAGAGGCAGAGTGTATCCCTGGTTACCTCTAACTCCTGAGAGTCAGACGCTCATGTGTTCCCCTGCCTTTGAGTGAGGGCTGTGTTCATGGACTGGCTTCAGATGAATAGAATACACCATAACAATAGTTATGAAATTTTAATGCATTATTTGTTATTTAACCTTTTATATAGCTATGATTCTAAAGTGTTTACACTAAATTAGGCGCTAAAAACCAAAGTAGAACAAAATTGATATTTTTGTAAAAAATGAGGTACTATTTAGATTACAAAGAACTTTCAATAACATGTGAGGTGGTTTGGTTAATTTGGAAGTTTTCAATTTGTGGCCATTGCATGGATTCTGCTATTGGCAAAGGAATTTTGCTTTCTCTTTGAGCCTCAGAAGATATTTGCTTTTCTTCTCACACACAGCTTTGCATCGTGTACCCTTTGGTTTCTTCTACTATTCCCACCATGTTGTAACTTACTTTGATGTTATGGAGTGATGCTTAGGTGACATTAACACTCCTAGCAGGTGCTAGGAGCTAAAACATATAATTAGTATAAACGCCTATGGGGACCTCCAAGGTTTTTTTCATTATGCCTCTAAGTTATAACTCAGAGTGTGTCTTTACACACTGGGCTTAAAAGATTCAGGGCTTTTGTTTTAATTATTGCCCTTCTTAAACCAAGCTATCACAGTGGACCTCCAACTTTTGATCTTTGTTTAAATCTCATGTGTTGTCAGACTAAGAAAAGAAATTATACTAAGACAAGAAATTATACAGGCATATTCATTTAGTACCATAGTGGCTTTTCACTCTGAGAAAATTTGGTCTAAAACAGAAAAGTTGATGATTTTTCAGAAAGTATATGAGATATAAATAAAATATTAAATTAAAAACACATTTCCTTATTTCTTAGAGAATTTTGTAGTGCACTGTTATTCAAAGATACTATTTTATGGAGACTGGAAATATGATCAGAGTTTTAGTTTTGAATCTACATATTATTCCATAAAGTTTCTAGTCATGTCATAAATATCAGAGGGAAAACATGTGACGTACTTTAAGCTATTTATGATTTCTTATAAAAATTAAGACCATTCTTTGATATGTGATAGTTAAAAGATATACTAAATATATGTTTATTATTTATTGATGACTGCTCTGTATATGCTAATGGAAAAATTTCTCACAGAAGATGTCAGATATAATTTACATTCACTACTGGAACAAAATATCGATATTTCAGTGTCATTGGAAAAACCGACAAGGAATTATAACTTTCTTACAGTATATCAATCACCAGACCACTTTCATACTTGAAAATGTTTCCATGTATTGGCTTATGTTATTACAGTATTCAAACATTTGAGATGTGGTGTAGCAGATAAAAAGAAGCTTCAGATCATTCTCTAATCTCAAGAACATCCTGGCAGAGTTACTGGGACTTGTCATTTCAAATTGATTTCCTCCTAGAAAAAAATAGGTATTTCCTATTCCGTTAAAAACTGATTTTATCTGTTAAGTGTCTTTTCTCGTGAAGATCCTTTCTTTTTATGATCCAGAGGAAAAACATTCTTTTTCCTCACAAGTTTTTTATATTATATTTTACTCACTAATCAATAATCTGTGTAGCAAACAAAATGAACTGTAAACAAAAAACAGTAGTATTTAAACATGCATATAAAATGGAAAGACTTTTTTTGCAATTAAAGTAATAATTCATGTTTAAGCACTATTTAACATTATATTCCATGAACACGTTTTGGGGATGTATATAGTATTTAAAAAATCAAAATTGATTTCGTAGTTTATAACCAGTTTTCCACTCAATAATTTATCATAAATACTTTACATGAGATCAAAATATTTTGTAATAATAATTTTTAATAATAACAATTAATGAACACTTAAATGATAGGCATTGGTTTTTAGTTGCTCTCTGTCACACAAAAGGGTATTATGATAAACAGTGCTGTTTAATTTTTTTGTGTAGTTGTAGATTTCTTTCATATTCTTTTTTTAATATTTTGCTTAGATTTTTTAAATTTTAAAATATTAAGGGATACTAATGTTTTTGTTACCTGGATAGCTTTTTTTTCTTTTTTTTTTTTTTTGTCACCCTCGGTAGAGTGCTATGGCATCACAGCTCATACAACCTCAAACTGTTGGGCTTAAGCGGTTCTCTTGCCTCAAGAGAGCCTCCTAAGTAGCTGGGACTACAGGTTCAGGCCACAATGCCCGGCTACTTTTGTTGTGGTTGTCATTGTCGTTTGGCAGGCCAGAGCTGGATTTGAACCCGTGAGCTCCGGTGTGTGTGGCTGGTGCCCTAGCCCCTGAGCTACAGCCCCCGAGCCCTGGATAGCTTTTATGATGCTTTAGTCAGGGCTATAAGTGTGCTCGTCACTCGGGCAGTTTTTACACCTCTCCTCTTCCCTTTTCTCCTTTCTTGGTTTCTACCTGGTTTTACTTTTTTCTGTGCCCAGTATGGCAAGCATTTTTAATATTTCTGATTGTCCTTAACTTAATTCTCTTAGTAAGTACTGTTAGCTTTTATGATTCTTGTTGCCTTTACTAAAAACAATAGGTAGTAAACTTGTATGGTAAATCAACAAATTAGAGTGTTTACTACATTACTTTGGAGGTCACTGGGGACCACTAGGCGAGGAACTTTCTTTGGGACACTTTAAAATACTTGTGGTTTGAACCTGAGGTGCTTTGTTGTGGCTGTCATTGTTAATGCTGATAGTTAGGTTTGTTTGATGTTTAATAAGCAATAGAAAGATGAAATTATAGGAGTTCGAGACTTGCCTGAGTGAGAGAGAGTGAGACCCCAACTCCTAAAAAAATGGAAAAACCCAGCCGGGCTCTGCGGCGAGTGCCTATAACCCCAGCGGCTTCTAGAGGCTGAGGCAGTGGGATGCCCACAGCCTGAGTCTGAGGTTGCAGTGAGCTATGATGCCATTGCACTCTGCTTAGGGGCATAGGGTGGCACTGTGTCTCAACAACAACAACAACAAAAAGCAAATAAATAAAAGTAAAAAATAAGCAAAGAAATTTAAAAAAAAAGAAAGATGGATTTAAATTCCTCCCACTTTATTCTTAATATTTTATGATGAGACTTTTTCCAGATTGTTGCCATATTGAATGGAAAAGGAATGATTGGTATCTCATGCATTTATTTCTTAAAGATAGCATGTTGAACTACAATGCTTTGTAATTAGAATATTTTCAGTAAAAAAAAAAAAAATGTAGGGGAGGCCAGAAATTGCACTTCCCACCCAGAATTAAAATAGTATTATTTTTGTAATAACATGGGAGAAATTAGAATATGTTGTGTTTATAGCCTACATATTTAGAGGAGTGACTTTAGCGAAAGAACAACATACTCATAAAAGTAAAGATTACAATGAGTGTCCAGAAACTTCAACATGCTGTCAATATATTTTAAAATGTAATGACATTCACTTCTTAATCACTTACAGGAGAATTGTGCTTAGACAGTACTTATGAAATAGCAAAATAAAATTTGCTAAGTTATGGATGCCATGAGTGCCTCGAGAGTGAGGAAGCATAGGGGCACATCATTTTTATTTTATTTTGCAGTTAGCTCATGGGATTGAACTTTTAGTACTTATGTAAGGACAACATCTTAATTATGAAATGACTGAAGGTTAATTTTTGACCTCAGGTTAAACAAATATTCAGCGGATTAAAAAGGAAAATTTTGTATTAATCAGAACTTACCAAAAAATCTTAGTCTACTCCTATTTAATAAATTTATAATTTGTTCATTTCTCTCTAATCGGAAATAGGTTATATGTTAGGATTTGCTTCCTACAGATTGTGACTTGATTTTTCTAGTTGCTGTACATTATCTATAGGTATATTTTTCCTTGAGGTGGTGATGGAAGTACTATTTCAAGGATTATTTTTACTAGATGACTTAGTTACTAACATTTTCATGATAATGTGGGTAATAGAAAATTTCTGTTAAAATTTATTGGATAAATCTAACATGTTAAAAACTTTTGCCATGATTATGAGTCTAGGATTCTTTATACCATGACAGTATTTTGAAGTCCTATACTTTGCAATCTCCTTCACAAAAATAGTTGATCTGATAAATTCCTTTTTGCTAGATTCTGCCACGTCCATCTTTTTAATGCCTCCTTGTTCATTATTAAGTGCTGTTAGCCATTCTGCTTAATGAAAGGTACCTCATATCAAGTCTGATTACTGCTATAATGTTTTCCAGACGTGCTTGGTGATGAGCCTGGCATATGAAACAATTTCCTACAGTAATAAAACTAATTAAAGTAGGCAGTCATCCACATACCAATTTCTAATGAATCATAATAAGCTCATTAATCTCACCCGCTCTTATTCTAAAAAAAGTTCATTGAGAGGACCTGTACATCAGGGTAAAATCCTCAGCCTTAAAAATGAACAGCTATCATAGCATCAAGGAAGACTTGGTGAATTTAAGTTAAAAAATTACAAATTTCCAACCAGTGCTTTAAATTAAATGTATCACTTCTAAAGTTGATCCAGATTATTTATTGACAAGAACTCTATTTGAGTTCTCCTATAATTGATTTATCAAAGGAAAAACTGATACATTATAAGTAGTAACTCTTCAGCACGGTAAAGACTCAAATGGAATGAACCTACTTAGGTTTCCTCATAGAGAGATCATATGAGAAAGGTGAATTAACTACTTGTTATCGAGTGATAAAAACATAGCCTGTTTTCTCACCACAGAGGATTAGAGTATCTTCTCAAAATGTCAAAACATAATAATAATTATCCTTTTGTTAACTCTCCCCTAGCTTTGTGAGGTGCCTGATCAAGCAACATAAGAATTATGATTCCATTCAATTACAAATAGCTTGGCAATAAGGACTTATTATTCTACAGATAATCATATAGTAAAAGATACAAGGCTGTTAAATGTAATTGTTAAATGTAAAATACAGAGAGAGAGTTATGGAAGTACAAATATTGCTGGTAACAAAAGAAAATTTGGGGAAAGTATATTTTATCTTTGTTATAATATGATGCTTTAAAAGTGTAGCAGTTCCTACTCTGAAGCTCGTCATTGTAATGCTATGACACATATGGATTCCTTCCTTTATAAATATGTAGATTTCGAGGTACAGAATAGTGATAATGGGTTAACTGCAAATAGGTTGACACATTTAAATGTGTGGAATGAACATATTCAAAATTGTTATCTACATTCATGATTATTTAGCCAATGTTTCATACTCTTTGGAGGGGAAGAGATTGGCTATTTGGTGTAGAGTACTTTCTTTTGTAAAACAGATGTTTAAAAGTCTGACAGCTTTGGCAGGTAGACACTTTTATTCAACTTGTCACTGAACAAAATGTCTCCCAATCAAGGATCAGCTATAAGCACAAGAGCCAGTTGCCACTGTATGTGAAGAGAGTTGGTTCCATTCTGTGAACAACTATTAGGGTATCTGACTTTGGTACAGGCTTCTCCATTATCTAGTTACATGGACTTAAGAAAGTAATTTACATAGCACCTAATTCAATATCTTTATTTTTAAGATGAGGGGGCTTGGCTAGAGCAGCCAATCCCAAAATATGGAAAGTGCCAGATAGTAAATTTGGTGTTTTAGAAAATGTTTCAATATAACAATTTTTAAAAGTCTATTAAGTAAAACTATTTCCCTTTAAATTTCAGTTCAATTCTCCTGAAATCAAAGAATTAACTTTGGTGCTATAAATCCTTAATATTCTTTTAACACTGGCAAATCTTTTTTTTTTTTTGACAAAACTAGTAGATAACCTCACAGTTATTGAGAGATAAGACCTATGTTTACTGAACAGAAAATTTTGAATTTTAGTCTAGTAATTATAAAAAGATTTCTTGAAATTTATCTAAACAATAATAGAAGAACATAAAAAAGCCTTAGGAAAGATTTAGTTTTCAGTTGCCCATGTTTTGAACAGAAATTTTCAAAAATAGTTACTCCAGTTAGTAGATCTAATTAATGGTACCTATTAAATGTTAGCTGTCTTTTGAATAAAGCTTGATAATAGATTTTAATTTAATGTTAATAGGAAACATGGCTCATGATCATAACACTCAGTATTTATTTAATGATTATTACCTAATATTTCTTGGGTCCTTGGAAGTCAGGCACTCTTTCAAAATTGTTTACATGTCTTAACACACATTGGTATCTACCATAGTGGTTAACGTTGGCCATACCTATATTATATGCACCACTATGTTCCCCACTTCACACATGAGGTAACTGAAGTACTAGGAAACCTGAGACATTTGAGACAGGTCAGACAGCATATGTCTGATCTGATGAAGCTTTTTTAATTCTGTAAGTATCCATTATTCTGTGTCTATTTCTTGACCGTTTCCTATCCCACCACCCCCAGTAATTCTTAATTAATATAGTTCTCTCAGTTCTTAACTACAAACTTGTTTCTCCCAGTGTCTACCACAGGGTAGTCACTCAGAATGTATTTGTTGAATAAATGTATGAATTAAATAATCACTCAGTGCTAGAAAACAAATAACTTCAAAATGCCTCTGAACGTTACTGGTGGTACTTTAACATCTCACATCCAGCCTTCCAACCCATCTCCCTGACTTAGTTCTCTTCTGTTTATTTGTTACCAATTCTGTTATTAATCAGAGATGATCAGGGACTAGAAAACTATGCTTTGACGTGAGAATGTATTGGTTCAAAACTCAACTGCTTATCTATGTTCACATACTTTGCAACTTTGAAGGATGTACTCAAATTTCGCAGTTTGTTTTCTTATCTGTACAATATAGATAGTATCTACTGCAACTACTCAAAATGATTGTATTAACTAAATTAAATGTATTTAAAATAACTAAGGATGCTTGACATATTGTACATGTCATCATATTTAGATGGCTAGTAATTAAAGTGAAATAGACCAAATACTATTGCTGGGTAGTTCTGAAAGATTAAGTGCAATATTTATACATCTAAATCATTAGTTTCTCAATGCTTAGTCATAAAATACAAGTTCTTAATTAAGGACTGTTATAAGGGTTAAATGAGACAATTTGTCCAGAGTGCCTGACATGCAGTTTAAACCAAATAAATGTTAGTTGATTCTATTTGTAATACTTCTTTTTTTAAAAAAAAAAGTTCTCTTATTAAGTTGAGTTAATATCCGGAAGGATTTAAAAAGGCAATTCAACATCTCATGATGGAATGCAATTATTCAACTAATTTTATGCACCTTCTTCAAAAATATAACCGCTACTTTTGCCTGGAACCATACAACTCAAGTTATATTATCTTGAACACAATGTTGCTTAAAGTTACTACTGCAAGAAATAGAAAGTCTGGGCTAACAAGAGCTAATTTGTTGAATCTGTATTTTACAAAACAGTAGCAATTGGAAGACAGCGGGAGGGATAAATTTGTTCTGTACTCTGGTATTCATAAGACCCTGAATAGAAAGAAATACCATTCAAGAATTTGAAAAATGTATTGGAGAAGAGGAATTTGAAAGTAGGATGATTGTGAGTGCACGGATAGATGTATCTCTTGTTGGATGATTGCAACTGAGCCTTGCTGTCAAAGTTTCTAAGAAGCAAAATTTATTGTAAACAAGTACTCCATTAATGGCAATATATTATTGGGAATGTACTCTCTAAAAACATTAAACCAAACCGATAACAAACATTAAAAAAGGAAATATATCATTTTCTTAGTCAACACTCCAGAGATTACGTATTTTCTCTGTGATTGAGGAGGGAACTGTTTTTGACAGTGAAGCCAATGAACTACACGTGAGATACCATGTTTAAGTTAGAGGAAGCTCCATGTCCCTCCAGAGTCCTGATCCCTTAGAAATTAGGGCTAACCTTGGCTGACTTTTAAAAACTATTAGGCCGAGACGGGGCACAGTGGCTCAGAGCTGTAATCCTAGCACTTTGGGAGGCCGAGGAGGGTGGATAGCTTTAGCTCCCGGGTTCCAGACCAGCCCGAGCAAAAAAAAAAAAAAAGCGAAATGAAAAACTGAGTCAGGAGCATACCTTTAGCTCAAGAGTTGGAGATTGTTGTTTGCTGTGACCCCACAGCACCTTACCCAGGGCAACAGCTTGAGACTGTCTCTGAATAAGTAAATAAATAAAAACTATTTTACCAGATTGAGTAATTTACTTTGTTCTTACATTTTTCAAAATCAGGTATATTAAAAGCTTGATAAAAATTATTTCAGAGAGCAGTTGAGAATTTTCCAAGGCTACTTAGAATAAAGCCTATAATTCAGGGCCACTACTTAGGTAAATATATTATTATCTCTTTCCTTTCACATTAGCCTACTAGTTAGTATTTTCACTTCTTCTTTTATCATTATTTGTTCTCCTTCTTTCCCCTGAATCTGTTCTTCCTTCCGGATTTATACAATTATGCAATATTCTTGCTAAAAACTCTATTGCTTCATTCATCCCCCATATCATTAAGATAAATTCTTAGAAGTACATTTATTTTACAGAATTTCAAGTGGCACTCTATCCCTTTGTGTTTTATATTCCTTAGTATATATTAAATATCTTTTATTTCTTTGAACTTTCCATGTTCTCTTTCGTACATACGATTCCCTGTATTCAGGTATATTTTCTTCCTCTTTTTCCACTGAAAAATCATGTTAGTCTTTGGATATTAGATTAAGCATTGGTTAAAAAAAGGACTTTGTTGGGTTTCCCTAGGACATAATACTTCTCTTACATAACATTATTCATAATTTTAAAAAAATCTGTCCCTGGTGCTAAAAGTACAAACATTCTTTTACCTCTTATGTGCTATTCTCAGCCCTTTGCTCAATGGCTAGCATTTAATGTCATTTATTTCTAAAAGTTTTGCTGAATGAAAGTTATTTAAGATAAGGAGTTATTATTAACATGTTATTATTAGAATAATGAGAGTGGAGGGTTGTACCAGACTTTCCCTAAGAGTTATGGGTATGACCTTACAATGGCAGATTTTGTAGCAGCAACTCATCAATCCCTTGTCCACACATTCTTCCTTGGCACTGAGCACCCCAGGTGAAAATAACCTGATATGAGGGAGTGCTTGGCCATGTGACTGAATCCTAGCCATTGAGCCAAAGGAAAGAATCTGCATTGGATGAAAAGATACTTGAGAGAAGAAACTGTTCTTCCCAGTATTAAATGCAGTTGACAGAACATGCTTTTGTGATACGTGTTTGCTTTCCTACAACTGTGAAGTGTCAAGGTTGAGAACCAATGCTAATCCACTGAGGATGAGTGAGAATAAAATAGATGATATCTAGGCCTTTGATGAAGAATTAACTTAGCCTGGAACCATCTATCTCTGGTCATCTTGATAAATGTGATAACAAACATCTTTTCTATTTAAGGTACTTATGAATGAGTACCTTTACTGTCAAAAGAGCCCTCATTGATACAGATGCCCTCAAGACTTGACCTTGGCTGAATTTCTCTTAAGTAGTTGAGCATTATCATGTGTTGGAATAGGGAAGCCGAGCTTATCTACTTCTCAGTCAGGACACTTTCATTTCTAATTTTTTTTTATTCTGCTTCTCTTTTTTTTTTTTAATAATTTTATTAAATCATAATTGTGTACATTAGTGCAATCATGGGGCACAATGTGCTGACTTCATATTTCACAATACAATCTGAAATATTTTGGTTGAACTGTTAAACATAGCCTTCATGGCATTTTCTTAATCACTATATGAAGACATTGATATTCTACATTTAATAAGTTTCACCAGTCCCCCTTCTAAGATGCACCATAGGTGTGATCCCACCAATCGCCCTCCCTCCACCCATCTTCCCCCCTCCACACCCCTCTCTTGCCCTTTTCTCTGTATTCTTGTGCTATAATTGAGTTTTAGCCTTCATATGAAAGCTATAAATTAGCTTCAGTATCTCAAGAATGGAAGAAAAAGTATCCAATGTACTCAGCCCTAATATGAAGCTAATTCATTTCTAATTTTTATGTGTTCCTTTTCAAAAAGGAAATGGACTGGAGTTCCAAAAAAAGTAAGTCTACATATCAGTTATTGTTTTATGTTTCCCATCTAAATTATTTCTAAGAACATTTATTTCTAAGGTTCTAATATCTAATTTATTTCTAAGGGTCATTAACGATCCACAGAATCATTCAAGCTGAGATGATAGAAGAACTCCAAGTACAGTCTTTATTTTTATCATAGTCACAGGATGTGTGCCCTAGGACATTCTCAAGACTTTCCCTGACTAATGTCAGTGGAGATCAGAGGTTTAGGAGGACAAGATAATACACCAAGATTTATTCAGAAGTTGAATATGGGTGGCAATAGGGAGAGAAAAGGCTTTCCCATCCAGTTCTCTACATCTGAAAGAAAAGGAGAGTAAAGGACAGTAAGCTTTTCCATATCTTGGACATTCATTCATTCATCAGATGATTCTCTTAAAATAAGAACTAACTCCAGAGGCTCTGTAAGCAAGACAGATCATCAGGGAGGCACCTTGCTCTACGAATACTACCTTTTTAAATGAACATTCTTTTTAAAGGTAACCTAATTCACTGAAGTATTAATATATATATATATATATATACATTTTTTTTTTTTTTGTAGAGACACAGTCTCACTTTACCACCCCCGGTAGAGTGCCATGGCGTCACACAGCTCACAGCAACCTCCAACTCCTGGGCTTAGGCGATTCTCTTGCCTCAGCCTCCCAAGTAGCTGGGACTACAGGCGCCCACCACAACGTCCGGCTATTTTTTGCAGTTTGGCCGGTGCTGGGCTTGAACCTGCCACCCTCGGTACATGGGGCCAGCACCCTACTCACTGAGCCACAAGTGCTGCCCAGTATTAATATTTTTATATATGTGTAACCTTCAAAAGACCCTAAGCCTTCAAAATCTAGAATAGAAAGAGTATTCCCCATAACACTTTTACTCTCTACAGAAACAGACACTGTGCCAAGCTTGAAGAGTATTTATTCATCAACCATGAAAGAGTAAACCTCCTTTGTAGTGTAAATATAATTGTGTCATCTTGGTTACCAGGGATTCACAGCTACTCTCTGATAAATTCTACTAAGAGTTAGTACTACTTGACCCATGGGGTTTCTGTAAAATAAAGTTTAATGAATTGATGGAAATAAAGCCCATGAAATTTAGAGGGTAATCTTCTTGGTTGACCAGAAATTAATCTTGAAATTTTTATAAAATATGAAATACATAAATAAGTTAAATTGTTTTCTTTCTTATGAAAGTAAAAACAATGAAGTGGTTTCTGTACTTTTTTCCTGTGTTCTTTTAAAAACATCTTCGTATGTATTATGAGATGTCAACTCTATTTACTAGGGAAAATACACATTTCTGTGTTTTACTCAGTTTTCTATACCTGTTATCTCTAAACATAAAATCATGTTTTTGTTATTAAAATTATCTTTTATTCTAGCTCTTTTGAAAACTTTTATATTTGCCTTAAGGAAGTCACTTATCTTTTCTATTTTTTATTTCAATTTACTCATGAAAGACAGTAATAATGATTGTGAAGTCCTTGCAAAAAAGGATAAAATCGTATTGAGAAAAATGTTGAAAACCAAAGCAGTGTATCACATGCCAGATATGGCAACAAAAATAATATGAAGAACATTTTTTACTATTAAATATTCTCCTAAATGATTTTCCAACTATGGAAGGCAGTAAAATATATATATATAAAATTTTGAGACAGAGTCTCACTATGTTGCCCTCAGTAGAGTGCTGTGGAGTCACAGCTCATAGCAACCTTAAACTCTTGGGCTTAAGCGATTTTCTTGCCTCAGCCTTCCAAGTAGCTGGGACTACAGGTGCCCACCACAACACCCGGCTATTTTCTTGGTTGTAGTTGTCATTGTTGTTTGGCAGGCCTGGGCTGGGTTCGAATCCTCCAGCTCCAGTGTATTTGGCTGGCGCCCTAGCTGCTGAGCTACAGGTGCTGAGTCCCAAAAATATTTTCTGATAATCTTTAATTTTCAGGGATAAGTTGTCCAGCATAAGAAAAAAATCCAAGGTCTTGAATAAGTAGCATGTTTTCTGGTCTGCTTTCTCTGCATTATTAATTAGAATACCACCAGGTGGCAGCCCACTGGCATGTTGATGGATTATCTTTGTGGCCAAAATATCTTCCCTATGGAAGTCTGGGCTGATCTAAGACAATCCAAATCAATTTTAACTTCTAATTTTAGCCTAACTTTTTATCTAAAGGACTAAAGGCACAGAAGATAGTAGATGAGTCACATATCCATTCATTCAATTAATATTTATTGAACACTTTCTCTGTGAAAGTTACTGGACTGGGTGATTTGAGATGTACAAAGACAAAATATAAGTTCCGTCCTCAAAGAGCCTTCAATTAAAAGGGAAGCTAAGAAATATGCATAAATAGCTCTATTTAGATTCTATTAGTGAATGTTAAGACAAAAGCAGGGAAAGCAGTTAATATTAACCAAAATAAAGGCCTGAATTTAGGCAGTGACAATGGGAAATGATGAAAAGGAATAACTTAGAATTTTGGGTTAGCAAGACGGTGGTTTGTTACTTGGATATACAATGTTAGAGAAGGCAAGAAGTCAAAGATGGGGGTTTCTGATTTCTGGGTTCCAGAAGATGGAGGGGATTAGTGATAATCATTATGGAAGTGTTAATTCTATGTAGTTGTTAATATAAAAATTGCTGAGCTGAAATGCTGAAGGGGAGATAAGGGTGAGTCTAGGACAGAAACCTGAGAAATACGAAATTTTAAAGAATAGGTGAATTTGTTGACGAGCTAGTCAAAGAATTTGGGAAGGATCCAAACGGTAACAGGAGAAAGTGAATATACAGAAGCCCAGGAAAAAGAGATGTTTTAAAGAAATTATTTTGTATTGCCAAATCAAAAGCATAGATTAATCCGAGGACTGAAAAAGGATTTCTGCTTAACACTGATAAGAAGAATTAAGTGACTAGAGTGGAAACCACCTTTCCCGAGGTGGGAAGATTGAACAGCTATGTAGTTGTATTTGTTATTTATTTCTGGTGGGCTAAATTTCATATGAGAATGTGGGTTCTCTAAATGCATTTCCTGTTCCAAGAATTGCATTAATAAAAAAAAAAGGAATGAATCAGGAGTAGAATTCTAAATCACAAAACTTTTGCTGTTACTTGTTTTTGTTTTAGGAAAGATAGAAACTTAAGCTGGTTTAAAGACTGAGCTAACTATTAGGGAGGAAATAAGCTAAAAGTTACTTTAAAGGATTTTCCCCTAAAAAAGATAAGAAAATTAAGCTTGTAAACTCATCCAAGAAAATGTGCTACATACCTTATTGCTGAGTGTCACTATGGTCATCTTTGAAGTTCCACTCCACTTGGCCATCTGGAGACTAGTGATATTCAACAATAAGGTATGCAGCACTTTTTCTAGAATGAGTTTGTGAACTTAATTGTCTGACCTTGTATACTAGTATTCTGAGTATTAGTGAACAAGCGTTTAACCATATCAGTATTGCTCATGATTACATGTACAACTATCTAGTTGAATAATTCGTGGAAAGCATGTCTTTATCCCCCATCATCCTTTATAATGGAAAGTGTTTTGCCACATCAGAACAATTTATGGCACATTCTGATTAGAATGAGCAAACATCATACCAGTTATCATAAAACCATATGCTCATTTCATATATTTTGTTTGTTCCTTTGTTCAATTGCTTTTCCTTTGTTCCTTTGATCAAATGATTTTCCATAACAGTATATTCCAAAAAGTAAATGATAAATTTACATCATTTACTAATAATTTTTAATTGTATTTTTGAGTTGCTTTCGACATTTATAGAATATAATTCTGGGTATCTATAGTCTGTCTCCTAATTTTCAGCCTTCAAGGATACTTTCTTTTAACTAACAGGCCTTAGATGGGATGGGGCTGGAGTATGGGCAGCAGGGTAATGGATAACATTTTCTCCCGTCTGGAGGTGATACTTTTCTTAGCGCAACTTGAAAAGAAACTTGAACAACTGCAGGTCTCCAGCAACTTCAAGGAGGGCTGAGATGCAGTACATAAAATGAGATTATTAGCTGTACGTAGGCAGAGAAGTATCTGTGAACAGAACCAAAAAAAATAAATCTTTTATTGATGGTGAGTCAATGATAAGGGATCCCCTTTCTAAAGAACTTAACTGTATAATAGATTGTTAAGGATTGAACAGTTTCCATTCAAAATTCATATATCAAAGTCTTAAGTCTAATACTTCAGAAATGATGTTTCTTTGGAAATAAGGTCTTTGCCGATGCAATTTACTAAAAGGAGAAAATACTGGAATACAGTGATCCTTTCTATAATGACTGGTGTTCTTATAAAAAAGGGAGAATTTGGGCACAGAACACATACAGGGAAAAAAACCATATAAAGATTGGAGTTATGCTGTGATAAACCAGGCAAATACTACAAGCTGAAATAGACCTTTCATGATCCTACCAAAACCTTGGTCTCAGAATTCTAGCCTCTCGAACCATGACACAACTAGATTTCTATTGTTTAAGCAGTTTTCTCTGCTTTATTATGATTACCCTGGGAAATTAAATAAGTAGATAAATAAATAAAATGTATATATACATATATTTTATATATACATATAAAAACTATACATATACACATGTACATACAGACATTTCCATAATTTTTAATGGTTACACCTTCTTAAAGATTATATACAAGGAATCAAGTTAGCACATGATTTTTCACTAATTGATAAATGAGTAGGGAAAGAAGAAGGGATAAAAAAAGAGAGAGTACAAAAATGATGACCATTTCTACCATAGTCTCTTCCAAGCTCTCCCAGTGCTTATTCTTGTTTCTGACACAGGGTCATATTAGAAATGGATGTGCTTACCAGCATTTCTAATATGAAAATGCTTTTTTATTGCTTTAAGTTATAAACATAAAACACCCTTACTTGTGCTTAGTCACCATCTGATTCTTGAACAGCTGTCTACTTAAGGCTGTATCCATAGCACTCTTTCCTTCTTCAAGTCATGCCCACCTCATCATTCGAATGGATTGTAAACACACTTCCTAGACCTTCGTTTGTACAGACACCAGGGCAACCACTGACAGTTAGGGAGCTTGACCACATTCTACCAACTTGATGCTGGTCAACATGTCCCGTCAATCTCATAAAGGCCAAGGCCAGTTTGGTGAAGTAAATTGAACAATTGCATGTCTTCAGGAACTTCTTGAAGGATGTTCCTTCCTCAGTTATTTGTTTTTTCCCTGTATTTTTTACTTTACTAGATCATTTTAATCAGTTTTTAAACCTATTCAAACTATCAATGGAAAATAAGCCATACTCAATAAAATAATTTAAGGAGGTTTATTCTAAGCCAAATTTGAGGACCATGACCCGAGCCACGTCCAAGAAGCCTTGAACACATGGACCTGTGGTAGTGGGTTTACAGTTGGGTTTTACACATTTTGTGGAGACAGTAATTATAGGTGAGGTCATAAATCAATACCTGGGAAACATGCATTGGTTTGGGCCCAAAAGTTGAGGCATTTGAAAGCAAGGTAGGGTGGTGGGGCAGTTTACAGGTTATTATTAGGTTTAAAGATTTTATAGCTGAAAATTCTCTGAGTTAGGCTCTGACTAAAATTTTTGGAGTTGGGCGGCACCTGTGGCTCAAAGGAGTATGACACCAGCCCTCCATGTACCAGAGTTGATGAGTTCAAACCTGGCGGGGCCAAAAACTGCAGCAAAAAAAAAAAAAAAAAGTTCAGGAGTCAATGAAAATGAGTGCTTAAGATAAAGGGTCTGCTAATTAGGGACAAAGTTTGGGAGGGACTGAAGTGGTTTGTTATGTAGGTCTTGCATAGCCTCAGGCCTGTTAGTCACAAAGGGCATCTCTAAGAAGGGGAGGGGGCATGATGAGGCAGGTCTGATCTCCTTTGTCAGGCTAGTGACTCAGTTTTAGGATCCTCTTGGCCAAGAGGGGGTCCGGTCAGCTAGTTGCTGAGGGGTGGAACCTTAGGTTTTATTTTTGGGATTGGCGGCTGTAGCTCAGTGGCTAGGGCGCCAGCCACATACACCAGAGCTGGTGGGTTCAAACTCAGACTGGGCCTGCCAAACAACAAGGACAACTGCAACAACAACAACAACAAAATAGCTGGGTCTTGTGGCAGGCACCTGTAGTCCCAGCTACTTGGGACGTTGAGGCAAGAGAATCGCTTAAGCCCAAGAGTTGGAGGTTGCTGTGAGCTGTGATGCCACAGCACTCTACCAAGGGTGACAAAGTGAGGCACTGTCTCTATAAAAAAAAAAAAAAGATTTTATTTTAGTTCACAAACCTTTTCTAGGATACATACATACACAGGCAAACACATATGAATACACATCTCAATCCTATTCACAGGTTTTTTGAAAGAGGCTTGCATTCTGATAATTACATCGTCTAGTAGCTCACTCCTCCTTCACTTTCAGTTCATCTGTGAGCCCTCAGTAATCTGGATTCTGCCTGCAACACAACACCTGACACAGCTTTGGGAAAGTCAACAATGACTTTTTTTATTAAGTCCAGTAAAAACTATTCAGTCTTAGTTCCCTTCCTCTCTGTTACATCTGACATCGATCTCACCTTTCTTAAAGTTGTTTTCTCCCTAAGCTGTTGTACACCATACTTCCCCCCTGCTCTGTTTATTTTCATTTTTCTTCACAATTATTTTTGTTTTTCTGCTCCTGCTTTCTTGCAACATCATTATGCTATTGATTGTCAAATTTCCATTTTCTGACAAAATCTCTATCTTCTAAGCCAATACCTACCATATTTCTTCAGCTGCATTTTAGAATGGGCACTACTCCCATAGAGAAAGGTCTGAGTTCCCCACGTTCTTGCTGGCTGTCAGCTGGAGGTCTCCTTTGTCTCCTTAAGGCCTCCTTTATCCCTTCTCACTTGACTCCTTCAACCCTTAAAACAGCAATAAAGAGTGAAGTATCTCTTATTTTTGCTCCAGCCAGAGAAAGGCCTTTATCCTGAAGGGGTCATGTGACTAGGTTAGGCCCACCCAGACAATCTTCACATTTTAGGGTCAACTGAGCTTTACAGACATGGCATAATGTAATCATGAGCTCTGGTGGTGAGGTCAAATTGGAGGGCCATTTTAGATATTCTGCCTACCACAGTTTAATACAAAATGTTTCCTTTGTAAGTAGTCGAGTGATTCTTTTTTTTTTTTTTTTTTTTTTTTGAGGCAAAGCCTCAAACTGTCACCCTGGATAGAGTGCTGTGGTATCACAGCTCACAGCAACCTCCAATTCCTGGGCTCAAAGCGAGTCTCCTGCCTCTGCCTCCCAAGTAGCTGGGACTACAGGCACCCGCCACAACGCCTGGCCATTTTTTGGTTGCAGCCGTCATTGTTGATTGGCGGGCCCAGGCTGGATTCGAACCCGTCAGCTCAGGTGTATGTGGCTGGCACCTTAGCCCATTGAGCCACAGGCGCCGAGCCTGAATGATTCTTATTAAGAAATAAAAATGACGATCAGCATAGTGTAGGTCACTGTTGAAGTGATGCAGACATGGGTTTATATATTTTTAGCTCTATACGATGAGAAAGTTGTTAAACACACTGAAAAATGTGGCTGGCAATATACATTTTGTGAGTATCTGATGACATTGTATGGAAAGTATTTGGTATTTTTGTAGAATTCCAACAAATTAGAGTTTTTGTATCAGTAATTGATTATTCAAGGTCATACTACTCCAGTGTGACACAACAGAGACTCAAATGTCAATCGTCTTTGCTCAGAGTGAGATAAAGAAGCAATATGAAAAATCTTTTCTACAATAGATGATAGTTTAAGGATAATTTATTATCAAGGATTATATAAATAATCCTTAATTTTTGTTGATAATTTGTTATTAAAGATTATCTAAAACTTCTTGGTATTCTTTAAAAATATTTTTTTCAGAGATAGGAGTCTTGCTGTGTTTTCTGGGCTGGTCTTGAACTTTTGGGCTCAAGTGATTCTCCTACCTCAGCCTCCCATTACACTTAATTTATAGACTGACTAAGCTGAAATTTTAGTGCTGTAATGGATGGTAATTATACAGTATATCATAGTGTGTAGCATTCACTATATAAGAAATCGTTCACAAGTATATCAACCCAGCATGCTATTCTGCATACAGTTGGTATCAGTTGGTGTCTCTAGATAAGAACAAAGCATGACTTTTACTCCTTATTTAATATAAGCATACTTGATTGTGTTGTGCTCTTCTTTATTTTATAAAGAAAGGTTTTTGGCAACCCTCTATCTAGCAAGTCTACAAGTACCATTTTTCCAGCAGCATTTGCTGACTTAGTGCTTCTGTTTCACATGTTGGTAAATTCTGAAAATATTTAAAACTTCTATTATTTTATTATTATATCTCTTATGGAAATCAGTGGTAAGTAATCTTTGATTTTATTATTGTGCTTGTTTGGGGGCAACACCAGTCACACCCATGCCAGACAGTGAAGTAATCAATAAATAATGTAATAAATAATGTATCTGACTGCTCCATGAACTTTCTTCTTGCCTTCTTTTTCCCTCATACCCAAAGATATTGAAGTTAGGTCATTTAATCACCCTATAATGGTATCTAAAGATTTAAATAAAATGAAGAGTTGCATGTTTCTCAGATCAGATTACAAAACCTAGAAATGATTAAGGCTAGTGAGGCGGGCATATCTCACTAAATGGGCTGAAAGGTTGGCTTCTTGCACCAGTTAGCCAAGCTGTAAAGGAAATTTCTCTTAGCCATTAAAGATGCTCCCACAGTGAACATATATGATAAGAAAGTAAAACAGCTTTATTGCTGATGTGGAGAAAGTTTTAATGTTTGGGATAGAAGATTAAATAAGCTACAACCTTCTTTTAAGCCAAACCTTAAGGCAGAGTAAGACTATAACTCCTGTCAAGTATGTGAAGACTGAGAGAGGTCAATAAGCTAAGAGAGGTTAAATTATGAAGTTTAAGGAAAGAGGCCAGCTCCATAATGTAAGAGAAGTAGCAAGTGCCCATGTAAAAGTTATAGCAAGTTACCTAGAAAATCTACCTGAGATCATTGATGAAGGTTGACTACCCTGAACAACAGATTTTCCTTGTAGACAAAATACCCTTATAGTGGAAGAAGACGCTGTCTAGAACTTTGATAGCCAGAGAGGAGCAGTCAATGCCTGGTTTCAAAGCTTCTAAGGACAAGTTGACTCTCTTATAAGGGACTAACATAGCTGGTGACACTAAGTTGAAGCCCCCACTGCTCAGATTAAAAGAGTGGGGCGCTTAAGAATTATGCTAAATTTACTTCACCTATGCTCTATAAATAGAACAACAAAACATGGATGACAGCACATCTGTTTGTAGCATGGTTTACTGAATATTTTAAGCCCATTTTTGAGATCTACTAGTCAGCACAAAAAGATTCCTTTCAAAATATTACTTCTCATTGATGAGCCACCTTAGCAACCAAGAACTCTGATGGAGTTGTAAAAGGAGATTGAAGCTGTTTTGATGTATGCTAACACGACATCTATTCTGCAGGCCATGGATCTAGGAGTAATTTTGACCTTCAAGTCTAATTATTTAGACTTTTACATTTTATATGGCTGTAGCTGAAGCAGAGTGATTCCTCTGGGCAAAGTAAATTGGCAAGCTTTAGGGAAACATTCACCATTCTAGCTGACACTAAGAACATTTGTAATAGATGGTAGGAGTTCAAAATATCAACATTAAAGGAGTTTAGAAGAAGTTGATTTCAACTCTCATGTATTAGTTTGAGGGGGTTGAGATTTTTTTTTGCAGTTTGTGGCCAGGGCTGGATTTAAACCCACCCCCTCCAGCATATGGGGCTGGCACCCTACTCCTTTGAGCCACAGGTGCTGCCCAGGGTTTTAGATTTTTAAAACTTCAGGGCAGAAAGTTACTGTTCCTGTGGTGGATATAGCAAGAGAACTAGAATGAGAAGTGAAGTCTGGAGATGTGAATGAATTACACCATTCTGAAGATAAAACTTGGTGGATGAGGAGTGCTTTCTTATGGATGAGACAGAAAGTGGGTTCTAGAGTGAGGTGAGTGAAGATGCTGTAACAAGAGAAGATTCAGAATTTTCTATAAACTTAGCTGGCCAGGCAGGGGCAAGGTTTTAGAAGATCACTACAGTTAAGTTTGAAGTATTCCTGTGGGGCAGCTGTGCACTGACAACAGCCTCTAGTCTCCCCTCCAAAGCAATTTTAGAACTGTTTCTGGAACAGCTATCAGAGCTTTGTTGAATGAGTATGTTTGATGTCTTTGATTACTTTTTTTTCCTTTTAAGAAAGTAAATTCAAACATAATTTCTTACTTAATTCAGGATGCCAAGATGTAAATTTTCCCCTATTCTTTATTTAAATAAGAGAAGTAAATAAGCATGCTTCATAATAGAAAGGAACTTTTAACTGGATGTTTTTAACCATTTTGGTTTTCTTGTTGTATGGTCTATCTTAAGAGAAGGGTTAAGTAAACAACTCCTTACCTGGCTTAAGGAATATAATGTGGTTTTTCCACTTGTTTGTGGCATCTACGATTTTTTTTCTCAGTGTTATATAATTCTTACAGACATCTTTCACCTCCTTGGTTAAATCCATTACTAGATATTTTATTTTCTTTGTAGCTGTTGTAAATAGTATTGAGTTCTTGATTGGAATTTCAGCTTGAATATTATTAGTATACAGAAATGCTACAATATTTATACATTAATGTTTCAACTTTATACTGAATTCATTTATTAATTCTAGGAGTCTCCGTGGAGGGGGGCTTTAGTGTTTCCTATCTATAAGATCATATCATCAGCAAACATGGATAGTTTGACCTCCTCTTTTCCTACTTGAATGTCTTTCTTCCTTCTCGTGACTGATGGCTCTGGCTAGGTCTCCCAATACTGTGTTCAGTGGAAGTGGTGAAAGTGGGCATCCTTGTCTCGTTCCAGTCTTGGGGGGAATGATTTCATCTTTTCCCCATTTGAAATGATGTTGGCTATGGGCTTATCATATCTGGCTTTTAATATGTTGCAGTGTGTTCATTCTGTGTCTAGTTTTTTTAATGTGTTAACCATGAAAGGTTTCTGGATTTTATTAAATGATTTTTTTCATCTATATTGTTTTTATTTTAAATTCTGTTTGTGTGGTAAATCACATTTCTTGATCGCTTGTGGATTAGAAGAATCAATATTATTAAAATTTCTATACTGCTCAAAGTTCTTTACAGATTAAATGTAATTCCCATCCAAATGCCAACATCGTTTTTCACTTGATAAAAATAACTTCTAAGTTTCATATGGAATCAAGTAAGAGCCAATACAGCCAAAGCAATCCTAAGCCAAAATAACAAACCTGGAGGGATCACATTACCTGACTTCAGATTAGGCTACAGTAACCAAAACGGCATGATAGTGGTAATAAGTAGAAACACAGATCAGTGGAACAGAATAGAGAACTCAGAAATAAAACAATATACCTACAACCAACTGATTTTCAAGAAAGCAGATAAAAGTGTACACTGATCACTCAATAGGAATGAGGATGACCTATTCAATAAATAGTGTTGGTAAAATATATAAAAATCAACTCGAGATGGATTAAAGACTTAAGTATAATACATTACACAATAAAAATTCTAGAAGAAAACATAGTAAAAATTCTTCTGGACATTGATCTGGGCTAAGAATTCATTACTAACACGCCAGAAGAAAAATACAACAACAAATGGCAAAATTAAATAAACAGAACTTAATTTACCTAAAATGTTTCTGCAAATCATGAGAAATAACCAACAGAATAAAGTGCCAAACTACAGAATAAGAGAAAATATTCTCAAACTAGATATCTGACAAAGGATTAATGTCCAGAATCTATAAAGAACTCAGAAAAAAATTAATAACCCTATTAAAAAATGAGCAAAAGACATGAATAGGTTTTTATCAAAAGGAAATATACAAATGGACAAAAAATCACATCAAGAATGGTCAATATCACTAATTATCAGGGAAACGCAAAGTAAAGCCACAATGATATACTGCCTTACCCCTATTAGAATGTCTAGTATTAAAAAGTCAGAAAACGATAGATGCTTAGGCAGGAAAGTGAAAAGGGAACTCCTGTGCACTGTTTTCAGGAATATAAATTAATATACTCTCTATGGAAAACAGTATGGAAAGTCCTTATAAAACTAACAGTAGAATTGCTTTTCAATTCAGCAATCCTACTACTAGATATCTACCCAAAGAAAGTCATTATATCGAAAAGATACGTGCACCAAATAATGTTTATCACAGCACAATTCACAATAGGAAAGTTATGGAATCAAGCTAAGTTTCCGTCATCTGATGAGTAGATAAAGAACATGTGGTACATAAATAGATCATGGAGTACTACTAAGCCACATAATAAATAATGAAATAATGTCTTTTGCAGCAATTTGACTGGAACTGGAGATTTTATCCTAAGTGAGGTATCTCAGGAATGGAAAACAAATACCACATATTCTCACATATTAGTGGGACCTAAAAAATGAGTCCATATCTTCACACAAAGTGGAATAATAGATGTTGGAAACTAAAAAGGTGGAGAGGGTGGAAGGGGTTTGAGAGATCAAAAATTACCTATTGGGTATAATGTACACTGTTCAGGGGACAGGTGCACTAAAAGCCCTGAATTCATCACTATGTATTCAACCATGTAACAAAAAACACTTATACCACTTACCTCTATAAAATCTTAAGACCTCTTGACATTTTTTCCCAAGAATTTCCTATCAATGAATTCCAATGAAGGTTAAGTCTTTATCACTTGTTGACTTTGTTATAAGAAGCTCAATGTTGATGAGCCTATAAAGATATTTATGTCTTAAGTTATGGTCCAAATTTTTTTTAAAACTATGGTTTATAGTTCAGAAAACTAGTTTTTCATGCCTGGTCACTCTCTGACCCTCAGAAATTAAGTTTTCATCTATTTATCTGCATAATAGTACCATTTTAAGATGGATTTAGAAAATTAAACAGCAACATTTGTTTGTAAATTTCAGTTTTTATCCCAAAGAACTTGGTGAAACAAACAACAAAATAATGAAAGATTTGAGTAGTGTTTTTTATAAGGATCATTAACTAGGTTAAAATGCTCTGTCTCCTTACTGTATAATTAGAGAAGAAAAAAGAGTACTACATTATATTAGAGGAGTTATATAACCTCATTTTTTTTTCGTTAGTGTGTAAAAATGAGTCAAATATAACACTAACAACTTGGAAATGACAAGCCTGCAGTTCTGTGGAACTATTTTAAACATCTTAACAAATTTCTCATTCTAAACTTATATTTTTAATTATTCAAAAAATTAGGACTTCAGTGAATTTTGTTGAGAGCGTGATGGACACAATTTTTGGTTCTTGGTATTGTTATAAATGTCTCCCTTGTTTGTTCTTTGCTACAATTACCTTCCTGGCTTCTTTTTTATATTTAAAGCCTTGCTTATCCTAGAAATACATCATTTTTTAAAATAGTTATCAGAAAAAGAGTCTGATAGCAAAAAATAGATTCTGCACATGAAAATGATTTGTTTTCATTATAGAGTCCCTTACAAATACAAAGTGGTGTTGTTATCTTTTGATAGGTAGAGATCAGTTAGAATTCTTTTTTTTTTTTTTTTTTGGGAGACAGAGCCTCAGGCTGTCACCCTGGATCCTGGATACTATGCTGTGACATCATAGCTCACAACAACCTCCAATTCCTGGGCTCAAGCGAGTCTCCTGCCTCTGCCTCCCAAGTAGCTGGGACCACAGGCGCCCACCACAACGCCCGGCCATTTTTTGGTTGCAGCTGTCATTGTTTGGCGGGCCTGGGCTGGATTTGAACCCACCAGCTCAGGTGTACGTGGCTGGCGCCTTAACCTGTTGAGCCACAGGCACCGAGCCATGGTACAGCATTTATAATATACTCTTAGTTGATTTGAAATGTACCCTTGCATTGTGTACATTAGGTAAGATCCTGCCAAATACCTTTCCTCCACTCACCCTCCCCTACCCTCCCTTCTTTTATTTCAAAGTACTTTCCCATTTGCCATCTCATTTAATTTGATCCTCCCAGAACTCTATGAAGTTAGTGGTAGAACAATAATTTTCCTTCTTTTTAAAGAGAGGAAACCAAGGGTTAATGCTGAGTCTCACATCTGGGTCTAAGAGCTGTGCTTTGTACTTGATCATACTTCATTTCTCTGTCTTCCAAACACACGGGAGAAAATGCCTTCCTTGGTTTTGTCAACACTTCTCCATACTTACCATACAATCTTTCATGGTTTTTAAAAACTTTTTATTTCAAGGTGGTTGTAGATTCACATTTAGAAGTAAGAAATGATACAGAGAGATTCTGTGCTTCCTTTACCCACTTCCTCCAAGATGGTCACATCTTGAACAACTACAATATAGTATATCTACAACCAGGGTATCGACACTGCCACAGTCAAAAAGCAGAACAGCTACATCACTGCAAGAATCCCTTGTGGTGCCATTTTGTCACCACAACTCTCTCACCCTCCCTTATAAATGTGGGAGGCAGAGGTTTTCCCCATCCCAGCCCTGACCTGGTCTCATGCATACATAGACACACAAACACAATTACACCCTTAATATATTTTGAAGTGGAGTTTGTATTAATCAGGAAAAGCTAAGAGCTATACTAGGTCACCCCACTCTCTGCAGCTAACTCAGCCAAGGTTTATTTCCAGTGGTATCTGTTCATTGGTGGTCATGAGGGGTGAGGGAAGACTGTGCTTCCGGTAGGCATCCTGGGAGCACCTTCTGTCTAGTGGCTCCACCATTTCCTGTGACCTTGGCATCTTCCCCTGTACCCTCTGCTTCAGGCAAGAGTGGCAGGGTTATAAGGGTCAGGTCAGGAAGTGGCATTTATCCCTCCCACACTCAGTGCACTGGTCAGAAGTTCGTCATTTGTCTCCACCTCACTGCAGGAAGGCTGGGAACTGTGTTTGGCTGTGCTGAGGGGGAAAAGGAAGAAATGTTGATGAGCACATGTATAAGTGTAGACATGGTGTCATGGTAAACCCAAATGTGCATTGGCAGGGGAATGGATAAAGAGTGTTAAATTCACATTATTATACAACTGTGAAAATGAAAAACTATACATGCAATACAGATGAAATCTAATGTTGACTGAAAAAAAGGGAGTTACAAGAGACATACAATATGATAGAATTTTGATATAGAAAGCTCAAAAATAAATAAAACCAGATAATTATCATGGAGAGATGCAGAAATCTGCATTAAGGCCATATTTCTAAAAAGGTGGAGTGGTAAATAGGCATTTCAGGACAGTGGGTATCACTGAGAGAGGAAGGAGATGAGGGAGAAAGGGAGTGTATATTCAATCACATTCTATTGATTTTGAACATAAATATGTGTTACAAGTATTCTTTGACACGTGTCAAACATTGCCCAATAATTTTAAAAGAATGAACTGAAACTTAGTAGTAATAGACATGAATCTTGATTAGTGATAAGAATGTTAACAAGGAACAGACCCATCATTTGCAAAGGTAATTTTTATTAACTGGTTTTCCTAACGCTGTGAGAGTGACCCACTTTGGGGCTAGGTCTACCTAAGATCACAAATACTGGCCCCCATTGTTTTGGATCAGCCCCAGTGCTCTGGTCATAATTTTTTCTGCTTCTCCTGCAATTGCCTTAAATTTCTCTGCAGTTTCTGTAAGTCAGTTGTGTTCATCCATGGCCTCAATCATCTTCAGAATCTTAGTGTGCAATGTGTCTTGATGGCTGCTGTGGAGATTATTTCCCTGCAGAGAAATCCTGCAAAGCTATATTGTGGTCCTTCCCCATGAATGGCAAGTTGTACATATCTAAATCTACTGAATACCATCCCTTTAAGAGTACCTTCTGCCTGCAAAGATGTAACTAAGTCCAACATTTCATCAAACAAAACCTGAGACTTCTAACAAATAAATAATTGTTATGCATTTATCACCAGAAGTTCGTGCACAACTTCCAGGGTAACCCATTACTTAATAAATATGTCGAGTCTCTTTTATCTTAAAATGAAAGACCAAAAAAAAAAAAAAAAAAATTACCACAGTAATAGTTGCCAGCCACAGTGATCTATCCCTTATCTGTTGCTGTCAAGCTGTCTGTAAATAATCAATCCAGAACAGTCCTCTGGGTTGTTCTTTTCTGTTACTCTCTCCCTTCCACCTTCTCTTTTCCATCTCAGAAGTTTTAGCCTTTGCTTCTGTAGGGGATTCTATGCTCTCTGCACCCAGGATGAGTCATCATATGGCCACATACTCATATTTCCAGGGAAATGGACTGAGGTTATAAAAAAAAAGACTGTCCAGCCAGAGATAAAAATCAAGGCATTTTATTGCAACCCAGATAGCTTAGCAGCCACACTCTGGAACATAAAGTACAACTCCTTTGGGAAATACCTAGCTTAGGAGTGACTTTTGGTCTCCTGGGTAAAATGGTCACTTCTCAGACAGCAAACCCTTTGTAAAAGGGAAACAGACTCTGTCAAAACTGGGTGGTGATGAGATAAAGGCGGGCCACTCCTGTTTGAATGTTTGTCATTTTGGTGGGGATTTTGTTTAACAAGGTTCCTGCCTTATCTATCTTCTTTCAGATTTATAGTTCAAGAGCCCATAAAAGGGAGGCCACAGATGTGAACATGGGCTGTGGAGAGATTAAAAACAAACGTAGGCTATTCAGTAAAAATAATCTTGAGATATTTTGAGATTTTTTTTTCTTATTGTTTTTCTTTTACATTGAAAACCACATCAGGGGCTTGAATAATATGGGCTAGTAGTACTCAGTAGTAGTACTTGGTTATATACACATGTTAGGAAAATGCTGGAAGAGATATTGTGTTGGTATTATTAATAGCATGTGTGCTATTTTCCATTACTCTATGCTAGGAAGCAGTGTTAAGTTCACTATTAGAATTTAAGTAGAAATTACTTTATTGAAATAAAATAATCCACCTGTCTTGGGCCAGGCACTGTATCAGGTACATGAGTAAGATATGATTCCTCCCTCATAAAACTTAAAATCAGAAACTCACCATATCATACACATAAGTAATATCTAAATTATCTCTTAAAATCTAGGAATCCAGATCTAGGAACAAGCTCTTTAAGTGGTGGTGTCTGGCACCTATGCGCACACTCTGTGTGGTCTTTATGCTTTGAAGAGACATGCTTTGGCTGCTGCTACTGTTGGTCATATATTTAATTGTACCTAAACCAGATACCAATCTTGTCTTTCCTGAACCAAGAGTCAACCTGGTGTTCACCCAGATGGCATGACTATTCCTTCAGTCTGTTTATGTTCTGCTGTTTCTACAGAAGAGAAAGAGTGTAAGTCCTCAATCCAAATCCCACTGATAGCTCTTGTTTGTGAAACACTGCAAGACAAAAATCAGGAGTGCCATTCTACAACTGCAAAGGTAGAAAGCAGAGAAGTTTAGTAACTTGCCTAAGTTCGAGCAGGTGGTAAATGCAAAACTAAAGTTAAACCAGATCTCAAATGTCTAGATTTAAACTCAACTCTTTCTGTTCGCCTTGCTTTATCTTACACAGTGATGTAATACTATTATTTCTCTATCATTACCATGATAAGATCTTACCTCCAGGGGATGCAGACACACTGAGTTGACATGTATAGATTATGTTTCAGAGCCTTGGGGGGCAAAAGACAGAGGGAGTATCTTACTTGGTTCTCCCAGTTTAGGAGATGGCTATCCGTGAACACACAGCTAGAGCTCAGAGGAATGCTAAAGTTGTCTGACACTATATTGAGATAAAAGGAGGCAACTGGCTCACATATGTGGACTTCTTCAGAAGAACACAGGCTCAAGGCCTTAGGATTTTCACGCATCGTTCCAAATAGAGATTTTTCATGAACGTGTGATAGTTGAGTGTGTTTGACCTGGTTAGGCCTCCAGCTGGACCAGAGCCACCACCTGCCACCAGGGCAACTTCCTGCCACATTAGGGATCGTTCCTTCAAAGTCTCCCCACCCAGGCAGTGAACCAACATGCTCTCTCCTCATTCCCTGGGCCTTCACAGTGACAGCCGTGTTTCCAACTGCAGTGATGTGACTTGGTCACAATCTTCAAATAATTTCTAAGAAACTTCAAATAGTTTTCTAAGAAAGAAATTTTGAGAGATCAGATTTTCAGCAAATTGTGAACAACACATGCCTCTTAACTATCCATGCCCTTTACAGTGAGTGTTCCCTTGACATATCCAATCGGAAGCAATCCCATGCAGAAGGACTGTATTACCCCAAATCCATCTTTTATGGAGTCATTTGTTAAAAGGGAAATAGCAAACCAGGCAGGTTTACTGTATGATGTAATATTGCAAGACAGCATATTAATTTCAAAATGGTAGGTTTAAAATGGGTTTGTTTTTTTTATTGTTTGGGATTCATTGAGAGTACAAAGAATTAGGTTACACTGATTGTGTTTGTTAAAGTCCCTCTTATACTCTGGTTTCTCTTCAAATCATATAAATCTTTTGCCTTTTAAAGTCCTTCTTCTACCTGTGTCCCACCCCCAAGAGGTGTGCCATACACCATTACCCCTAGCCCCCTCTCACCTCCCCTAATGGGTTTTAAGTTTCATTTTATATATATATAAATCCTGAGTTTATGGCGTTTATATTGATCAGTAAGTATTATTTAATTATCCCAGATGATCACTCAGTCAGCCCTAGGCACATGGTGGGATTCAGAGGTGGTTCCTACTTTCAAGGTCATTAACTTTCGGGTTGGTATGTGTGAGAGAGGAAGAGAGTACAAATGGGATAGATACAATTACATTTTGAAGAAGAGCATTGCATTAGCTGTTAGAGAATTGGGACACGTCTCTTGGAAAAGCATCCAAGAGGGGGCAGTCTTAAGATTGAACTTGTTTCATGAACTTGTTCATATCGTATGATGAACAGGAGACAAGAGATTCTTTCTAGTATTTAAACCAGTTTACCATTCACAAAAGCAGCAGTAGAGGTCTGTGACCATACAGTGTTCAGAACTGAAATTCAAAAGACTAATAGAAATCAAGCATTTGTCCATGATACAGTTATAAAAGTTAAATGAAATATCAAGTTTTTTTGTTTTAGGTTTAGAAATGTATCAGCTGGTTTTAGTTAATTTGGATACGGACATTAAAGCAAAAATCCTTTAAAACTTGTAGCTTTGGAGAAGAAAGTGGGGGTGAGGGTGTAACCCCATATAACAAAAGGGACAACCTATTGATTAGGCAAAGGCTTAAAGATAAGAGGAAGGCAAACTTGGCTTAATGCAGGGATTCAAACTTACAGCCAAATGAAGGTGTGGTTTGGTGGAAGTTTGTATTTTTGCTTCAGAGGGCCGTGGGAATGTTACAGAAAAGTATTGAACAGTGATATTTTCAGTTTGCAGACTCGGGAGCGCCACACAGAGTAAACAAATAGTTACTGAGCCTCTCCCAGGTCGGAGGTACAAGATGATGCAAGATGGTGCCTGCTGGCGTTGGTTGGAACGTCTGTGAGACCAAGAAAGCCGGAGTGGGATGGGGGCATCCAGGGTTTATGGGAATCAGAAGGGAGCTCCTCTCCCTGTCTGAGAGAGCTGGGGAGGGATTCACAGGGACGCCACTAACCTGGGGACCGACAAGGCCAGGGCATCAGGTGGAGAGATGGAGCTACAGGGTCATGCTCTATCACCCAGCAGTGCCTGTCCTCACTTGGAGTTGTCCATGGCCACACTGCTCGCAGCCAGTCTTCTGGCAGGCCAGGGAACTTTTTTCTGTGGCTACTAAGGATAGAAGATAAGAGCTACCACAGGCGCGTGGAGCTGATAACAACATCCCTGGGGGAGACAGTTCTCACCCAGTCCCTGGACTGAGCATCTCTCCACCCAGATTTTAGGAGCAGGACCAGGCCCTGTGAAGTGAGGCTCCAAACCTGGGAACACTGGGTCATTTTTCCTCTCTTCTGCCCTTTGTCCACTTCAGCCCCGCATTGTGCAGGGCAGGGCAGGGCAGTGGTTCCTGCCAGGACTGTGCATCAGAAGCCATCGAGCCTTGAAAAATCCCGACACAGGCTTTCTCCTCTCCTCACCCTCCATTGTAAACCAAAAATGGGTAGAGGGAGGGTTGGTTGCTGAACTTGTATGTTTTAGAAACATCTCCACAGATAGTCTGACACGTAGTAGCACAGTGAGTCTGGAGCACTACATAGAGTCAGAGGAACCCACACTGAAGTCAAGAACCCAGAGTCAGCACTCAGTTGGAAAACCTGGGTTCAGCCTTCCCGCAGACTGAGTCTGTGAGATGGGATCGATACTTCCTCTGCCAGTCTGGCTTCTCCCACTCAGCTTTGCCCTCTTTGTTGAACCTGTCTGCTATCTCCTCGACCTTCTTGTCCTTACGGTATTTCTTCAAACCTGTCTCCAGTTCTGCTTGCTCTCTAACCTGAGCACTCCCACCCCAGTAACACTTGGTCTGAATAATGAATTGCAAGACTTTAATATAAATCACGTTGGATGGTTCTTTAATTACCATGTGTATTTACTTCATTCTGATTAATTTATCAAGATCCAAGGCTAAGTCTAAATTTGCGGGTTTCTTTTTCTTTTTGGAGAGACAGGGTCATGTTCTATCACCCAGGCTAGAGTACAGTGGCATGATCACAACTCACTGAAACCTCAAACTCCTGGGCTCCAGTGATCCTCAAACCTTAGCCTCCTGAGTAGCTGGGAGTACAGGTACACACCACCATACCCAGCTAAATTTTTTAGTTGTTTTTTGTTTGTTTTTGTAGAGACAGGGTCTGGCTATGTTGCTCAGTTTGGTTTCAACTCCTGGGCTCAAGTGATCCTCCTACGTTGAATTCCCAAAGTGCTGGAATCACTGGTATGAGCCCATGTTACCATTACCATGCCTGGCCCTTATTTTTAATTATTTTATGTAGTTCCTGGCACAGTGTTGGGTACTCAGCAGGGCTCAGCAACCACTTGCTGAAGTGGAATAGCAGAGTTTCTTTTCATCATAAACCCTGAGAGATAGTGTTACCATTTTGCGAATGAGGACATAGTGTCCAGTGTGGGAATGAAAGAGCGACAAGGGAACTGTGTGTCCCCGAGCAGAACTGGAGTGTGGCAGAGCCCTCAGTGGCGTGTTGACATCAAGGAGAGCTGCAGGTAGTACACAGGTCATGGCTGGGGCTTGGGGCTGAGGCTGAGTTAGTGGAGACCAGACACTGCAGGCTGCTGCAGTGGGTGGGAGGAGGTGCCTAGAGGGCACTAGAGGGGGAGCTGCCCACGAGGACACAGAGCAGAACTCAGGTGACTCCAGCTGACCTACTTGGTAGAAGTGAAGTGAACAGGAATCAGGAGGGATTTGGTTGACTCAGCCTCTGCCCCTGGTTGTAGCCAAGAAGTAGACTATGTAGCCCTTTTCCTGGGGAATTTTCAGATGGATCAATGATTTCATCTTTCTCTTCCCCATGAACTGGGAGAGATCATTCACATGGCCATCTGGATGAAGCCAAGGAGTCTGATCTCTTAAAGGAGAAGCTGAAACACCAGTGGAAACTTTCTAGGCCTACTGGTATCAGTAATTCCATTCCCGGCCAAACACAGATGAGGAATCCTCTTCTAGCTAAAACCAGAGTGTAGATTAACAGTGCTTTGATATTTCAGTGTTGCCTAATTTATGAATGTATAAGCCCCGTGCAAGTAACCTGCTCTGCCCTCCATTGGGTTCATTGTATTTATTGCCTAACTGGAACAGGCCTGGGGTGGGGCTGGTGAGAGCTGGTAACACCAGGCTCAGAAAGGCAAGTTAAAGACCAGAGGGCAGGCCTGAGGTTTGGAAAGCTACACAGTAAGTAGGTGGAGTACCAAAGCTTAGTTGTGTGTCTAGAGAATTCAGGGTGTGGTGAATGATCAGCCCCTGGGAGAGCAAAGATTAATATTTAATATATACTATATGTTTAATACATAGCATGGCTGAGTCTTTTGTCATAAATTCACAGCTCAGGATTTTAAAGTAAAAAAGAATTACTGATACTTCTCTTTTTTTTTTTTTTTTTGAGACAGAGCCTCAAGCTGTCACCCTGGGTAGAGTGCCGTGGCATCTCAGCTCACAGCAACCTCCAATTCCTGGGCTCAAGCGATTCTCTTGCCTCTGCCTCCCAAGTAGTTGGGACTACAGGCGCCCGCCACAACGCCCGGCCATGTTTTGGTTGCAGCAGTCATTGTTGTTTGGCGGCCCCGGCTGGATTCGAACCCGCCAGCTTAGGTGTACGTGGCTGGCGCCTTAGCCCATTGAGCCACAGGCGCTGAGCCTGATACTTTTCTTTCAATATCCATAAGTACCCCTCACTAAAAGAAAACTTACGAGTCTTTGATTAATCTTTAGCCTGAAATATTTAAATTCTACTTTTCATAAACTGTTAGAAATAGTTTTCAAAGAATTCCTTCCTCCACCCACATTCCAACCTCTGCCCATGTCAAAGGTTAGGAGTAAGCCATATTTTAAAACAAACATTGTATGAAATTCTTTCTCATGTCTATCAAATCTTGTTCTCAAAGGGGGGGGGCTAATATGACAACATGATTTGTACCTTCATGAGTAAATATTACAATTTAGCTGGGTAACTTGTGGAAGCTTGGTAGGTTAAAGTGACTCACTTGCGTAGATGAAGTTATTTTTAGAGATGTAATTTGTACTGTTTAGAAAAGAATAAAGAGATGGTAAAAGGCTAGATCGCTCATTATAGTTTACAGAGCTCATGAACCAACCTAGCATCCACGCAAAAGATGACTAAGCAAGGGTCGGTTGGTACTTTCTCTCAGAATTTTACAGATGTGAGTCATCCACTTTAGTCTGCAGACACAGCACCGAGGTACCTGTGACTCAGCTCCCATTTAGAAAGAACACTAGAATTCAATTCTGATATACTTTTGCACTTAAGTAGTGAGGAAATTACATACCAAACCAAAATATGCCTTTGTACGACACAGCCATCGGATGTTTTTAGCAAGGGCTGAATTATTTTCATCTCTGGCCTTTGAAAGCCTTTCTCTGTGGTTATGCCGGGTCATATGCTCCCACAGTCTGCTGGTGCACCCTGCAGGGCCACCTTTCCATGCTCAGCTCATGACCCACGTGCTCCATCGTTGTCAGTAGAAATCTCAGCCTCACCGTATGCTAACACACCCAGCATTAATGAAGTACTTTAAGCAACGGCATGTGCACATACGTGTCTGTATGTATGAAAATCTTCAGCCTAAACTGTTACAATTCTGGTTTCCATAAGCTGGTGGAAATGCTTTCAGAGGCTTCCTCCCTTTCTGACTTTACCTGTGTCAAGGATTAATAGAAGTAAAATCATATTTTCTTTGGGTTTTTAGAAAACATACACACAAGAACACATACAGATGATGGCAATCATAGTAGTACATAAACAGGCGTGGCAGAGCAAACGCATGTTCTCTGTGCAGGGCTGTTGCTCTGTTCTCAAACACGGGGCTCTGTGACCCTCACTGTGCAGCCACACGCTAGGATCGCCCTCTTGTCATTGGCACACACTGATTACACAGCCTATTCACAGTTGAGCTCTTGCAACATAACCTGTCCTTTCGAATATACAGAAAGTGGTCCCTTGCAGTTGGCAGATATTTCAAAAGATTACTCATAACCAGCAAAAAAAAAATGTTTATTATATTTATCAAAAAAACAGGAAGATAGTTATGAAAGCAAGTACTCCATGAAGACATACAATGAAAAGCGAGAGTACCCTGCCCTGCGGCTCATTGACAGCCACTTTTAGCCACTTCTTGCCTCTGTAACCAGCTGACATAAGTTTCATTCCTTACCTGCTATGTCTGCAGCACTATTACTAAGAACATTAGGGCAGGCAGAGGTTAAAGTTCGGTCCTATTGTTTAGGAGAAAAGTCTTGTGTACCTTCAAGTTAACTCAGCAAACATTTGAGTATCTACTATGGACCAAGCCCTGTATCAGGCCCTGTGGTCACAGAAATGGATAGGTTCACCAAGGAGTTTGCACTTAGGTAAGGTAGACAGACGTGCAAGCACATAAATACAAGTATTGTGTGGAAAATGCTGTAATACAGACATGTAAATCCCCTTCTCAGGGATTGTACAGAAATGTCCTAGAGCTTTGTCTTTTAAGTACAAATAGAAATTTTCTAGGTAAAGAGGAAAGAATGTTCCACACAGAAAGAACAGTATACTTGTGGGCTGACGTAATACATTCTGAAGATTGGGAATCATGTGTAAAATTGAATATTTAGGATACGTGAGTTAAGGGAGTAATGGGGAGATGAGACCAGAATGAAATGTGCCTGGTAGTGATGAAGTGCCTTGTATGTCCAGTGTTCAAAATGGATCTGCTTACTAATGGAGAGGCTGGGAAGGATTTTGAAGAGGGCATAGCATTTTCTCAACTCTACTATAAGGATGGAATAGGGGAGGATGAATCCAAGTAGGAAGAACCCAGGGGTAGATAAGCCCCTTGAGGAAACTGGTTCAGGCAAGAGAATATGAGGGACTGAAACAGTGGGAGTAGAGAGGGAGAGGGAAGGACATATTCTAGAAATACTTCAGAGTAGAATCAAAAGGACTTTGTGAACACTCAGATTTGGGGAGTGAGGGAGAGGGAGGAATTGCAGATTACTCTGTAATTCTTAGCTTGGGTATCTAAGGAGAGACTGAGAATTAAAGAAGAGTTGCAGAATTTGGAAGAAAGCAAATGAGCAAAAATGTATTGAATTTGAGGTGTTTACATGGTTAAGCAGGTGGAAGATAATAAGTAGCCAAAAGTGTGAGACTGAAGCTTCATGACCCACCTGGTGGTGGCATTTGAAGCCACAGAGCTGGTGGAATTCCCGTAGGATAAGTCTGTGATAGAGAGGACTGAAAACTCCTCTGGGGAAGGCAGACAGCTGGTGGTGGGCAGAAGATTCCTGATGGAGACCAAGAAGCTGCAGAGTGGTAAGAGGAGAGCTGGGAGAGAGGGCACCAGGAAGGCAGGAGAGGACAGGCCTGGAGGAGGCACAAAGGGCAGGGAACAGGAGAGTGAAGGTTTTGGTTTCGTGGTGGTTGTGGTATTTGTTGATGGAGTAATCAAAGAAACTTGCATGCGTCAGTATAGGTGGAAGCTGGGTGGCAGTGGGTTATGGAATTAATTGACAGTGAAGATGTTGAACACATCCTCTTTCAAGAATTTGGGGAATTAAAAGATGAGTGAATGGGCAGTAGATAGCAGGGTGATGTGAAGAGGGGTGCTTTGGGGTAAGAACCTCCAGTACAATGAGAAGGAACCCATGGAGGACAGGTTGAAATTTTTTGGCATAGAGTTCAGCACCCCCTAAGCAAAGAACATGAAAGAGGGAACAGGCAGCTGGTGCCACTACCTGGTCTGCGCTTAGGGGCCCCTCAAAGCCACTGAGGTGTTTGCATTTTGCTTTCTCTGCCACCACCAGGTGAATAGGCAACTTGGAAGGAGGAGGGAAGAGTTGGCCCTAGAGCTGAGCTTTAGTTAGCCAGAAACCTCAGGCAGAGCAAGGCTGTTAATTCACTGTCTGTTTTCTTCTCTTCAGTTCCATTAGCTAGAAAACAAAGATGGTACACCATGAAACAAAAGGAAAGGAATCCAAGCCTGAGGGGGTGGCTGGTCAGTCTCTTCCTAGAACCCCAGCAGCATTTAATATAGCCTTCTGCTTTAGTACTTCTCACACTGTCTTGAGATCATTTTGTCTGCTCACTTTCCCCAATGATGGGCCCTTCAAGACAAGGTTCTTTTTTGCTTCATGATGAAATCTCTTATCCCTAGCACAGGGGTTGGTACAGACAGGGCAACTCAAAGGCTTTTTAAATGAATGTACAAACTTACATACTTTTTTCTCATTTGACTTGTATTTGACCCTACTGTCATGCCAGATCATAACTGATTTTAAAATCCCTTAAGGCCAATGGTTTTCAACCTGTGGGTCAGACCCCTTTGGGGGTCGAACAACTCTTTCAAAGGGGTCACCTAAGACCATCCTGCATAACAGATATTTACATGACAGTTCACAACAGTAGCAAAATTACAGTTATGAAGTAGCAACAAAAATAATTTTATGGTTGGGGGTCACCACAACATGAGGAACTGTATTAAAGGGTCGCGGCATTAAGAAGGTTGAGAACCACTACCTTAGGTTATTCTTTACTGTGTTAAAAGTTGCTTTAACTCCCACTGACCCAGAATGCTCATGGATACCTTCTTTGAAAATCAGACAGACAACTTTCTTTTTTTGTACAAGTCTTAAACTGTTCTGCCCCTAAAACAGAATGTACACACACCCCCATTTGGATACAGATGTCTGTGCATAAAATATGGCACCCTTTAATAAAGCATCCCTCTAGCCTCAGGGCCCATCACCTCTCCTCCTGATCCACGTTCCTGCCTGCTCGGGCACTACTTTGCAGATTTCAGTTTCATTCTTCTGTGAGCTTAGGCTGACTTAGCCAGTTGAACACTTAAGGAACCAAACCTGTTTTTCCATGGAACCAATTAATAATATATCTAGAGTGAACCTTTGGGCTCTAGAAACAAAGAGATTTCCATCATGGAGAGTATTGGTAAGGGGTCGGGAGCAAGGTGGGGCATTGAGAATAGCTATTTTGGTCTAAGAGCAACAGTCAGGCTGAATGAGAAGGGGTTAGCTGTTAACTCCACAGCAGGCTCTGTTGAGGTGTGACCAAGGTCAAGGTACCTAGAAAACAAGTTAAGGTACTTTGTTTTAAAGCCCCGTGAAATTTGCCTTTCTTTTTCATTTCTAATCAGATTCTTTTCATCTGTCCTTAAATGCTCTGTGTATATGAACTTCACCGTCTATATTCAAGCTTTAATCTTTTAAACTGAGCTTGATGGGTGGTACCTTGCCTTCTTTAGAAGGAAGAACTAGCTAGGCCTCCCTGAGTTGTCCCTCCAGTTTTCAAAAAGGATTGTGAGACCTTGGCAGGGCAGTGGCCTGTGGGTGTCCTCTCCAGGATGTGGGCCTTTCCAGGGATGAGAACAACAGAATGAAGGGTGTCCCAGGTGACTCAGAAGTCTTTTTCACTTGGCAGATATTAGACCAGTCTGATGTGTGTGAATGGGGAGCAGGCTATAGCTTTAATTTCAAACAGTTATTCTCGGCTCAGCGCCTGTAGCTCAACGGGCTAAGGCGCCAGCCACGTACACCTGAGCTGGCGGGTTCGAATCCAGCCCGGACCCGCCAAACGACAATGACAGCTGCAACCAAAAAAAAAAAAAAAAAATGGCCAGGCATTGTGGCAGGCGCCTGTGGTCCCAGCTACTTGGGAGGCAGAGGCAGGAGACTTGCTTGAGCCCAGGAATTGGAGGTTGCTGTGAGCTGTGATGCCACGACACTCTATCCAGGGTGACAGCTTGAGGCTCTGTCTCAAAAAAGAAAAAGAAAAAAAAACCAGTTATTCTCCTGCAGTTGATAACAGAATATTCTAGGGGCATCAGAACCACTGAACTTTAAACCTGAATTCAAGGCCAACTTTGTCACATAACAATTTTAAACAAGCTACTTTGTGTTCTTAAGTTTCAGCATTTTTATCTGTAAATAGGGTAGTATGCCTACCTTGAAGATTACAAATAAGACATGTGAAAACATTTAAATCATAACATTTATATTATAACATTCACCATGCCTCTGAAGTAACCAGACTGGAGCACAGGTGAGCAGCTAGGGAATGGTATGGAGATTTGGCAAGTCTGAGACCATTGTACCCTTGAGCTTGACAAACACATCCTATTCCTCCCTCCCTTTCCGTTATGACTGTGTGTGTGACCTTCCGAAGGAAGAAGGCTAAATGGCCAAGCCTTCAGTGTTAATCAGTCCCTCAACTGAGCTTTGGGAGTGGGGGGATGTGAAGCAGATGGAGACAAGGAGGCAGTAAAAATTTGAAAAGGGAAGTCGCAGATCGATACAATGTTATAGAAACTGTGGAGAACAGAAGTCAGCCATAGTGTCAAATGCCCTTAAAACCCCATAGATAGGCCCATAAAATGTTTCCCCAACCAAAAGCAAGACAATAAGGAAACTGAAATATCAAAAATAAAAACTCTTTCAAGTCTGAGACCATTTTACCTTTGAGCTTAGCTTGGCTGAAAAGCAAACACATCCCACTGCTCCTCCCAGTCCGTTGTGACTGTGTATGTCAGTCTCTCAGACTTGACTGTTTTGATCTTCAGCCAGAGAATTTGCTTGCCTGTAGCAACCACTAACTGAGATGGTAAACAAGTAAAAATGCCCAAGTAGAAGCTCCTTCCAGAATGTCAGAGACAAGCAATAAATCAAATTTGTAGCATTTGTGGTAGAGAACGCCAGTAAGTTCTCTGGCTTGCCCCAGGGTGGGTACACTCCCTCCTAGAAATGAGCAAGAGGGAGTCCCTGGCAGAAAGCACCCAGCGCATGGTAGGTATTCAGTAAAGATTGATTTTCTTTTTCTTAGCCTTAAAAAAAACGTTTAATTGGAATGAAAAACAAAACGAACACCATGCCCAACTATTATTTCTGCTGAGACTTTTCAAATGTGGTTTAAAGAAGAACCTAAAGTCACACAGCTGTTGGGGTGGTCATTTTGTTCCTACAGGAAGATTTACTGTTACATAGAAGTGGCCTGGTGTAATGTAGCTCACTCACTTGGGTCAGATCCCTGGGGATCTCTCTGTGGCTCCTGAAGCAGTTGAGGCAGTTTACCACTCTGTGCCAAATGTTCTCATTTGTCAGATGGAGAAATGATTTCCAAGGCCCCATGCCGAAGTGTGGTTTAGCGAGTATATTGTCTTTTGTGATGCAACATGGAGATTCTTAAGCAAATGTCTCACCTCTCCACACTGCAGCTTGGGAGCACACTTGTTCGGACGGAGGCAGCTGGGGAGAAGTAGACTCAAGTATCACAAAGTCTGTGCGCTGTCCTCACTGGGAGCCTCCCAGGCCTTACCCTTACCTCTTTAATAAACTTGGTGCACCCATTCCCAAGTCCCTTGGAACATTTTGTGTTTTGTTTGCTTCAGGTTCCCAGCAACTTGACCACCCAGAGAAGGTGTGTGGTGCACACACACTAACCATTGTGAGGATTCTATTAGGATAACCTCACAGCCTGGGCCCGGGAGGGTGGGGATATAGGAACCAAGAAACTACAAACAGTAGATGCTAGACACTCGGTTTAGGAACTGGCATGGGTCGCTAGCTCTTGATGTCATGACTGCATGGCCCTGATTCTCGTAATTTGGACTTGGAGTCATTTAGAAAAGGATAAGAGAAAAGTAAATGTGAATGTCTGTTTTATAAAAGTTTTTCTCAAAAACAGTAAAAAAGAAAGTTTTTTTTGAGTTTCATGAATAAACCCATAGTTATCTAGAAAGTACAACCATCTGGACTGGTTTACTGAGGTGAATGAACAAGCTTTTCTTAGGATAGCACTATTCAGTACCCTCAATTGAAAATCATCATTCTCCTTTACATTTGGATGTGTGAGTCGGCAGCTCATGTAGGTCAGGGGCTTGCCTCAGCGTGATCAACTTACATTTATGTAGTTTATTCTTTCTCTTTTTTTTTTTTTTTTTTTTTTTTTTGAGACAGAGCCTCAAACTGTCACCCTGGATAGAGTGCTGTGACATCACAGCTCACAGCAACCTCCAATTCCTGGGCTCAAGCGAGTCTCTTGCCTCCGCCTCCCAAGTAGCTGGGACTACAGGCGCCCGCCACAACGCCCGGCCATTTTTTGGTTACAGCCGTCGTTGTTTGGCGGGCCCAGGCTGGATTCGAACCCGCCAGCTCAGGTTTACGTGGCTGGCGCCTTAGCCCGTTGAGCCACAGGCGCTGAACCAGTTTATTCTTTCTCATTTGAGTTAGAAGTGAGAAAAATATGCCAGTGTAAAAACATCGTTTTAGATAGCAATGATACTTCTATCTCAAATGAAATTTCTAATTGGATTTTCTATAGAGAAGAACACTAATTAATTTCCATTCCCCTATGGCCTCCTCCCAGCATTCTTATAGAAGAAATAATGACCATGGAGCTGGCCAAAAATAATGACAAAACAAAAACCTAGGTAATTCACAGGCTAAGTAGGTGGGTAATCCTTAAATAGACAAAGATCAGTTATATTGCTGATCTTTTTTCAAAGGATAAAACCCCTCACAAATAACTAGTTTAGAAAAAAAGAAAAAGCCTTTACCTTAAAGGAAGCTCTTCTGAGGATGGGGAGAATACTGAATTATCAGAGCACAAAAGAAAAATGCTCGCATTTCATCAGGCTCCCTGTGCACAGGTTTTCTGGTTTGTGGTCAGCTTTTGCTGCAGGACCCAGTATGACCATATAGTCTCTAGAGCAACAATTCTCAACCTGTGGGTCGCGACCCCTTTGTAACAATGAAAATACATCCTGCATGTCAGATATTTACATTACGATTCATAGCAGTAGCAAAATTACAGTTACGAAGTAGCAACAAAAATAATTTTATGGTTGGGGTCACCACAATATGAGGAACTGTATTAAAAGGTCATGACATTAGGAGGCATTAGGAAGGTTGAGAACCACTGCTTTAGAGACGTGATTTTTTTTATTTGAAGAAAGACGATTGTAGAATTAAAAGCATTCCTAAGGACACCCGAATTTGTCTCAAAGAAAAAGCTGGACGAACTAAGTTAAAAGCTTAACTGAAAGAACATGGTTATTTTTGATCTATGGGTTGTATATTCTCAGTGGAAAGTTAAGTTGGAAAAAGAAAATATACACACTCAGGTTTGTTTGTTTGTTTGTTTGTTTGTTTGAATTGCTTCTAAGAGGAAAGTGAGTAATAATAGGTGTTACTTACGAATACCTGCTATGTGCCAAGTGTTCTCCATATGTGCTCATTGTAACACGTAACCATCCAGCAGCCTTGTGAGATAGATATTATCCCATTTTAGAGATGAGAAAACCTAGCACCTAGCAGAGTAGAATCAAGCCCAGGTTTGTCAAATTTCAAAAACCATATTCTTTCCAGGATTCCATCCTATTCTTACATTGCTTTAGATTGCAACCTTTATCCAACACATTCTCTATGGAAAACACTGTACATGGCTCACAGTCAACCCTGAGGTTAGAGTTTTTTCAGATTTAGGAATGAGAAAAGAGGTGCAGAGAGGTCAGTTAACCTGCCAGAGCTCACCCCTTCCAGTGTACCTGGACAAGCTGTTCCCATCCATTCAACAGACAGATCTGAACCGAAAGTCACCAGAGGTTGGAGTGGCTTACCTTTTTTTTTTTTTTTTTTTAATTTGTAGGCCTTTATTTTTCTATATAGATGTATTTTTTTTTTACATATACATGTGTTAATTAGGTTTCCACTTTTTGCCTTCACAGAATTTAAAAGGCTTAAAATTTAATAACAATAACAATGTTTAAGATAAGGACTAGAAACAAAAACCACGTAATGAATAAACAAAGATAAATACATTCAGAAAAGAAAACAGATGATTACTGCATCAAAATATTAAGCAATATTAGTAATAATAATAATGCCAAGAAAGTAACGTTCACATTGTCAACTGTGTCAACTTTAGAACAACTGTGCTTGATAGATGTATATATAACGCTCCATCCCAAAGATATAGAATACGCATTCTTCTCATTGTCCCATGGAACATTCTCCAAAATTGATCATATCCTAGGACACAAAACAAACCTCAGCAGGATCAAAAGAATTGAGATTCTACCTTGCATCTTTTCAGACCATAGGCACTAAAAGTGGAAATCAACTCCAACAAAAACGCTCACACAAAGGCATGGAAGTTAAACAACCTTATGCTGAAGGACACTTGGGTGCAGGAAGAAATAAAAAAGGAAATCATTAACTTCCTTGAGTATA